>PVJL010006179.1:0-96188 GCA_004026885.1 Lyroderma lyra | reverse complement strand
ATGAGATAATGGTACAATTTGAGTTAAAAAAAAAAATTAAATAAACAGAAAACCAAAAACAATAATAGTAGATTAGTGAACAAGAAAACAAAGATATAATGGAGAGGATTTTCAAAGCTATAATTGAGTTACTAAATTAAAAAAACTAAACAAACGTGACAAGCCCCCAATAAAACTAGTTAAGAAAAACAACCAAAGGCATAAACACATAATGTAATATTAGGAATAAAAAAGGGGATTAATTACAGAAACAGCAAAGTTTTAGGTATGTCTGAGTGTAGTGTTGGGAAGAAATTGATTATTACAGATTATTACATATTTGGTCACCATTCCTTTTTACTTACCGCCAACAGAAGACACACTTATTTGCACATGCTAAGCTCGGAGTGGTTTCCATGCAACGATGGCTTTCGATGCCATAGAATGTATGTTTATAGCAACCTCCTCTCCCTCGGAGCATCGACTATGAAAGTGAAAAAAAAAAAATGGTAATTTGAATAAAATCCCCATAGCCAAGAAACAAAACATCAAAGCATCATTTTTAAGAAGAAATCATGTGTTTCACAACCATAAATACCCTTAGTAGTAACTGCACGATGCAGAAAATTAACATAATAGCATTACATAGTGATTTGTATTTTCTAAAACTAAATGAAATAACCTGAGTCATTAGCTCTGAAAGTTCAATAATATATAATGCCAAGGAAGGAATAGATAACAGTCTCCAGAAAATGTGGGCAGCAGCCATATGAAAGAGCACCTCTGCTTTGAATAACAGAGGGTGGGTAAGGGAGTGCATCTTGGAACATAGTCTATGTCAACTGAATAGTAGAATTTGAACATTATTGAAACTCTTAAGGAGAAAAGCATCATGTATATAAGAAACAGATTATTAAAAAAAAAATTATTTAATATGTGAGTGGTAAAACCGTAGAAATAAGAATGAGTAATGTGAAGAAAATACTGCAGAATAAGGTTTGGAGTCACAAGACATCAAGTTTTATATGGTATCATCAGAAAGAGTCACCCAGAAGCTCTGTGTAAGATGGGCCTCATATTTCAGTAAAAGCGAAACTTCTTAGGAGCTTATGCAAGAGAAGTCATAGACTTGGCTCATAATACCAGTGAATTAAAGAGGAAGGGATCTAAAAAGGTCCCCATCAGAGGATCCAACAGAGGAAGTCATCTGACGAAGATGAGATTTTAAGCATAAGTAACTGAAATATGATGGAATTAACAACAGCAACAGACAAGGAGGCACAATTAGGTAGCCTTGATACAAACTGATGTATATAAGTACACATCAGTGTACTAATATTATAATGTTGTCTACAATGAAATAAAGTTATATATAAAACCTACCATTGAACAGTTGACTCCTGAACAAAATAAGTTTGAAATTCATGGATCCACTTATATGTAGATTTCTTTTGGTAAATACTACACATGTGTTTTCTCTTCCTTAAGATTTTCTTACTAAATTTTGTTTTCTCTAGATTATTATTATAAGAATACAATATATAATACATATAACACACAAAATATGTGCTAATCACTTATTATGTTATTGGAAAGGCTTCTGGTCAACAGTTGGCTATTAGTTAAGTTTCTGGAGAATCAAAAGTTACATGCAGATTTTTTACTGCCAGGGTTGGTGCACCTAACCCCAACATTTGTTTAAGGGCCCGATGTACTTGCATCAAGAAAGAAAGGTTGAAGGAAGAAATATATTGCTCAGGATAGCTTATAAACTCTCTTCTAAATTTCCAATAAAATATCCAAGAAAGCAAGGAAAATATTCAAGTCTTGTAAATATAATAGCATTGAAAATCAGAAGTCCACCAAATGCCAAACAAAGAGTAATTTCAACTAAATAGCATGCCAATGGACAAAGAGCTGAAGACCCGCACAAATTCACTATTTACTGAGAAGTTAATATACTTCAAGCATGCTTTCTGTTTAATGCACATAATGAATAAGACAAAGCCCCTACCAATTATCTGGTGTAAGGAAACAGCAAGTAAGCAGGCAGAATGGCAATACATGATAGGATGATTGTAAGCAAAAGAAACTGACTAGCTAAACAGCAAAGGGATTTGTTGAAAGAATCTCATAGCTTGTAAAATCTCTAGAAAGGAAGGAAGACTGACCAAAGGACCACCACTTAATTCCACAGAATCCATCTACTATAGATACCACCACTCTCTGGATACCATCACCAGCACCATGCCTGAAAAACAAATACTGCAGCCAAGGGCCAGAATGAGTTCTCCATGTCACAGTCCCTTTCCATTGCTCATTCCTAGCTCAAACTCTCAGGCTGATGAGAATGACTACCCTAGGTGATACTCAGGTAGCCCAGGTATGGTACCAAGAAGCAGTATTAATACCTGTTCTCCTTTGCTTCTGGGGCAGGCAGTGGACCCTGGCTTCAAACAAAGCCCATTTAACAGAAAATTCTCCAAACATAAAAAGACTCAGATGCTGAGCAAACAGAGGAAAAACAAATATCCATGACAATGTTGTTACTAGAGCCCATGGGAAAGATGACCAATCCAATCAGTGTTGCAGGCCCAGTGAGAGCTTCCCAGAGGTATCATGGGATATTCAAACTGAATAATGAAGGGCTGAAAGGATAAAGGGATAGAGACATGTAAGAAAACGGATAGCATGTTTTTAAAAAAACAAAAAACAAAAAACTTTTTTTCTAAAAGTTTTATACTTTTACAGTTTATATTTAAGTTCACTGTTCTTTTTGAGTTAATTTTTATATAAGGCGTAATGTTTAAGACGGCCCTTTTGCATGTGTATACTTATAGTTTGGTTTTTGTTGTTGTTATTGGGTTGTTTTTGCCTATGGATATCTAATTGCCCTGGCACCCTTTGTTAGAGAGGTTATATCCTTCCTCTAAAAAATTTCTTTAAACTTTATTAAAAAAATCAGTTAAGCATCTATGGATTTATTTCTGGGATCGCTATTCTGTTCTACTGATCTGTGTCTGTCCCTCTACTGATACCACTGTCTTGATTACTGAAGCCAGGCAATAAGCTAAAATATGAGTGTGTAGGATTCCTCCCATTTTATTCTTCTTTATCAACAATGTACAAGCTATTTTTGGGTCTGTGCCTTTCCTTATAAATTTTAGAATAAGCTTGTCTATTGCTATAAAAACCTTACTGGGATTTTAATAACATTTGCATTAAACTTATGGTCACTCTGGGGAAAACTGACATTTTCCTATATTCAATTGTCTAATCCATGAACATTTATTTAAATTTAGATTTCCATTGAATTCTGATTTGAGATCTTTCTTCATTTATTGCTATAAACTTCCCTCTGAGCACTGCTTGAGCTGCATTGCACACATGATGTTTTATTATCATGCCATTTCTATTATTGATTTCAAGTTTGATTCAATTTTAGTCAGAGAACACACTAAATGAGTATGATTTCAATTCTTGTGATTCTGCTGAGGTTTACTCTATGGCCTGGGTTATGGCCTATCTTGGTGAATGTTCCAAGCAGTTTTGAGAGAGGGTTGTGAAGTTCCCTGCTATAAATATGGGATTTTAAAAAATTTCTCCATTCAGCTCTTTATTTTGGCTTAATTTATTTTGAGCCTCTCATATTTACTGTTATTCAGTGCAGATGGATCCTTTTGGCATTGAGAGATGTCCCTTGTTTCCTCCAGTTCTCATTCCTGTTACTCTTTTCTTGATTTCCTACAGGTTACTTAAACATTTTGGGGATTTCACTTAATTCATCTTGTGTTTTTTACTCTATTTCTTTGTATAGTTTTTGTAGCAGTTGTTCTGGGTATTACACTATATATACATGACATCGCAATCTACTAATGTCAACATTTTACCACTTCAAGTGAAGTGTGGAAATATCAGTTCCATTGAGACCTAACTTTCCCTCTTTTAAATTAAATATCGTCTTGAGTGTCACATAGTGTAATAATTTTTATTTCAATCAAGTATGATTTATAAAATTCATGAGGAAAATGATCAGTTACTATACGTACCCATATTTCTGCCTTCCCTCCCACCTTCCCTCCCTTTGCTGTGATTCAAGAATCTCTTTTATCATTTCATTAGGTTTGAAGAACTTCCTTTAGCCAATCTTTAAGAGCAGATCTGTTAGCAACAAATTCTTTTTTTTTTTTTTTCACCTTATTATGTCTTTTTAAATCTTCGTTCTTGAAGGTTAGTTTTGCCACATACAAAATTCATGGCTGATAGTTATATTCATTTAACACTTGAAAAATGTATGCCACTTCCCTCTGGCCTCCATGATTTCAGATGAGAAATGTGATTTCAAATTGATGTTAATACGCTGTTTATCTCTAGCATCTCTCAAAGTATGTTTCCTGTTTAGTTTTCAGACAGTTAATTTTAAGGTGTCTTGGTGTGTATTTCTTGGGTTTCATCCTATTTGGGGTTTGCTTTACATTATTCACATTGGGTAAATTCACTCTACTACTGAGCCAATTCAGTGAGTGTTTTATTTCTATTGTTGTATTTTACAATTTTATAATTCCCTCTTGGTTCTTTTTATAACTTCCATTTCTTTGCTGGGTTTTATTTTTTCATTTTTTCAAGAGAATTTGTAACTGATAGCTAATGCAGTTTATGACAGCTGCTTTAAAATCCTTGTCAGATTATTCCATTTGATTCATCTGGTGTTACCAGTTCATTGTGTCTTCTGGTTCTAGTTGTGATTTTTCTTGGTTCTTATATGGAGGTAACTTTTTACTGCATCCTAAACATTTTGTCTATTATGTTAGAAGACTCTAGGTCCTATTTAATTCTTTTACTTTAGAAGGCAGTCACTCTGTTTAGGTTGAGCAAGAGCACTCTATTTAGGTTAAGCAACTGCGGTTCCAATGACATTTTAAAGTTTTAGAAAATGTGCAGTGTCATTTTGTTGGGCCCCCTGGTCTCTGCTGGTGCCATATGAGAGGGTGGAAGGGGTTGTTTCAAAATTGCCTACTGGGAGGTCTCTCAGTGGAGGAGGAGAGTCTCAGGCCAACAGGCTTCCCAGGGCAGGCCAATTGTGTGGCAGTCACTATGCCAATGGCCCCTGCAAGCCCCAGTAACTCTGAGTGGGAGAAGGGAGTCTCAGGCTATGAAAAAAGTGACTGGGTCACTTCTTGTGATGGGTGACTCCTTGCCAGTACCACCCAGCCACCACAGTATCTCTCAGAGAAGGAAGGAAGCCTTAGGACCATAAGGGATAAAGAGCATTTCACAGGCCAGGTCACTTGTTACAGGGGTAGGGTGGTAGGAAGGGATCTCTCTCATTCCACTTTCAGTTGGCTACCCTGTTACTGCTTGGCAGGAGAGGGGAATTGCAGGTCTAACGGAGAAGGAGAGCACTTGCCCAACCGCTTACTGTTAGTGAGGCTTCCAACCAACCCCCTTTGCCTGTGGTATTGGACTCACCTAATCTTGTTGGGATTCCCATTCTATACTGGAAAGAATGAGCTTCCCTTGGTGGTTGCCTATTGCAAGATTAAGAATCAGGAAATATGGAGTCAGAGTTGTCTTCTTCTTTAGGTGGGGGGGATGCAAGACAACCTGCTGCTCTGTTGTTCATCCCATCCTGGGGTCCCTAACTGCTACACTTCCTTTTACCACCTTTCAGAGTTCTTGTTTGGTTGTCTCTTGTGTTTTCCATGGTTTAGAGTTGAACATAATAGGGATCAGGAAAAAAAAAAACATTATGCCATCTTGTCTAGACCAAAAGTCCTCAGACATTACATTTCAAAAGGAAGTGCTCCTAAAAATTAGTAGACGACCAAGATGGAAAAAGAAAAAGATTGGAGAGCAACACATGCTTAGAACTCATATCGTGAATCTAGGGGAGAAATTACATAGTCTAGGATTCAATAATCTATGAATTCTTGTCCTCAAGGTAAATAAGAGCCTGAGAAAAAACAACTGCAGCTCAGCAGAACCACAGTGAACGAAGGCAAGACATCATCATTAGTAGGCAGACTCTGTGCACATCAACTTGGGGACAGAGGTACAGGAAGAGCAATAGAGGTATATAATTCTCCATGGGTCTCTCTGTATTACATAAAGGGGCATTGATCGCCTTTATTCTGCACTATCTTTTCAAAAATTCTCCTTTTGAAGCAAATAATAGCTATACTTACTGTCCAATATAATAAAGATGTGTGCCTCTAGGGTAAAGGTGAGGCAGAATTATTCCCAATTACAAAAGATTCATATTCCCTAAGCTTAGGGGTCTTCTCCTATAACATATGTACAGATGTTACCTATATCTCACTGTGTTGCTTTATTGGAACTGGGGCTCAGGAACCAGAGCAAATGATGATGTTCTGCCTACTACTATTACTATGAAAAATGAACTATCCTTAACCTCATCAAACATTCATGAAACTGTAGCAGGCAAACTTCTTAGATTGGAAGTAGGGAAAATTTTAGACTTTACAATTTTTGACAGGGATGGAGAGCTCAATTCAGAGGTCGATACACTACAGCCCATGGATCAAATCCAATCTACTGTCTGGTACTACAAGTAAAACTTCATTGGAATAGTGTCAGCCACATTTATTTACTGATTGTCTATAGCTGCTTTTGTATGACAATGGCAGAGCTGAGAAGTAACATAAAGCATATGACCCACAAAACTAAAAAAGTCACCACCTGGCCCTTTAAAAAGAAGTTCAATGACCCTGGACTTAATTTTTTTCATATTCTAGAACAAAATAAATTCCAAACTGATTAAGCAAACTTTTTAAAAAACTGCATGAGGACGATTTGGGGAGATGGAGGAGCACAAAGAACCAGGAATCTGTTTCTCCATCAGGACAACTACACTGGAGAATCTATTTCATATAACTGTCTGGAAACTCCAGAGTCTGTTGGAGGCTTGTAACTTCCAGGGAAGGCCTAGATAGTTAACTTCCATCAATTACAGCGCTCAGCACAATTGGAGCTACCCATACCCCACCACGAGCCACATGGCAGGCAGCTGTACACCTCTGCCTGGAGCAGCTTGCACATAGCTTACGGGTGCTAGGGTAGGTAACGAAGGACCCTGTCCTCCAAATATTGAGGATTAGTGTTCTGATAAATGATTGCTGCTTCTAATCCCAGAGGTACAGATAAAGAGATGGGCAGATATTGTTGTTTTACACACACTGCTGCCTCATTTTTGCCAATCCCCCACCCCCTCCAGCTGAAGTGACTTCTAGATTTAAAAGGCCATTCCTTCTTTTTACTCACCCTTCATTTTTTGCTTTTCCCTTTTCAGCAGCCTCACATTAAAGATCAGGACATTTAAAAACAACTGCGAATTCAGTAAAAGATAAAAAGTGATTGTGCATGCCCAAGGAAAGGCTCAGCAAAGACATAAGAAGGCATTAAGTTTACAACTCAGCTTGATCCTCAGTGCAGAGACAGCCTATAAAATAATAATAATAATAATAAAATAACAAAAAAACAACAAAGTCTGGGGAAGAGAAAGAATCTGATTTCCAGAGTTACCACATCTAGATTCAAAATTCAGTGTTCAACAACAACAATCAACAACAACAACAACAATCACAAGTCATAAAAAGACACAGAAAAGTATGACTCATCAAAGACAAAAACTAATTCAACAGAAAAATATTACTGAATATTACTGCCCTTGAAAAATACATTATAGCAGATATATTAGACAGACTTTAAAAAATAAACTGCCCTCAACATGTTCAAAGACTAAAGGAAGATGTGAAGAAAGTCAAGAAAATGATGTGTGAACAAAATGGAATAGCAATAAAGAAATTAAAAGCTTTAATAAAACCCAAAAGAAATTCTGGGGCTGCAAGTATAATAATTGAAATGAAAAATTCACTGTAGAGGGATTTAATGGCATATTGGAGTTGGCACAAGAATCAGTGAACTTGAAGATAAGACCACAGAAATTATCAAGACTGAGAAGCAGAAAGAAAAAAGAATGAAGAAAAGTAGAGAGTCCATGCAACCTGAGGGAAATCAAGTGGAACAACAAGTGAATTGTGGGTATCTCAGAAGAAGAGAGAAAGAGATGAGAGAGTATATGAAGAAATGACTGAAAACTTCCCACATTTGATGAGACATGAATATAAATATCCAAGAGGTTCAACAAACTCCAAGCAAGATGAATTCAAAGAGCCCACATAGAGACACATTACAATCAATTTTCAAGAGCTGATCTTTAAAGTGGCAAGGAAAAAGTGAATCATCACATACAATGGATCATCAATAAGATTACCTATTTCTCATTAGAAACTTTGGAGGCTAGAACACAAAAAGCCAATATACTCAGAATGCTAAAAGAAAAAAACTGTCAACAAAGAAATGTGTATCTGGTAAAACTGGTTTTCAAAAGTGAGGGAGGCATTAAGACACTCACAGATAAACAAAAGCGGAAGCAGTTCCTAAATATTAGACCTATCGAGCAAGAAATGCTCAAGGCAGTCAGTCCTTCAAAGAGAAATGAACACTAGACAGTACGCCAAAGGCATATGGAGAAATAAAGATCTCAAGAAGGGTAAATACATGGACAGTTATAAAGCTGGTATTATTGTAACAATGGATCGTAACTGTATTTTTTGTTTTCTACATAATTTAAGAGACTAATATATGCGACAACATGATAGACCTAGAGGATATTATGCTAAGTGCAATAAGTCAAGACTGACAAAGACAAACACCATATGATCTCATTTACATGTGGAATAAACAAACAAACAAACAAAACAGAAACAGACTCATAGATACAGAGAATAAACTGATGGCTGCCAGATGAAAGAAAAAGTAGGGAGCTGGGTGAAAAAGGTGAATTAAGAAATACAAATTGGTAGTTACAAAACAGTCACTGGGATGTAAAGTACAGCATAGAAAATATAATCAATAATGTTGCAACAACTATATATAGTGCCAGGTAGGTACTAGACTAATCAGGGGGATCATGGCATAAATTATATAAATGTCTAACCACTATGCTGTACACATGAACTAATATAAAATAATATTTAATGTTAACTATAACTAAAAAAAATAATTTTTAATAAACAGACTACCATATTTTTAAAAAATTATTAGTGAAAAGCTAGTATTACTATAACTTTGGTTTATGACTCCAAATCTTGTTCTCTACATAATTTAGGAGGTTAATGCATTTAAAGAAATCATTAGTTT
This sequence comes from Lyroderma lyra, assembly GCA_004026885.1. Classification (NCBI taxonomy): domain Eukaryota; kingdom Metazoa; phylum Chordata; class Mammalia; order Chiroptera; family Megadermatidae; genus Lyroderma; species Lyroderma lyra. Next base: position 86,987 of record PVJL010006179.1, on the reverse strand, counting down.
GTGTTTCGGACCTCACAGTATATAAAGATATAATTTTTGTGGCATCAACAGCCAAATAGGTGGGGACAGAGCTGTAAAGGAGCAGAGTTTTTGTTTGTTATTGCAGTTAAGCTGCTATAAATTCAAATTAAAATGTTTTAATTTTAGAATGCTCAAGTCAACTAAGTCAACTTAACTTTACAACTTAAGGAATTAAAAAGACACAAACAAACCCAAAGCTAGCAAAAGAAATAAAATAATAAAGATTAGAGCAGAAATAAATGAAATAGAGAATACAAAAATAGAGAGAAATTGATGAAAAAGGTTGGTTCTTTGAAAAGGTCAACAAAACTGACAAACCTTTAGCTAGAAAAACTAAGAATAAAAGAGAAGATTCAAATCACTAACATCAGAAATGAAAGCGGAAATATTACTACCAATTGTACAGATATAAAAAGAATATAACAGAATATTATGAACTCCAGGCCAACAAACTGAATAGACTAGTTTAAATAAACAAATTCCTAGAAACACAAAACCCACCCTAGACTAAATCACAAAGAAACAGAAAACCTGAATAAACCTATCACTAGGAAGGAGACTGAGTCAGTAATCAAAAATCTCCGAACAAAAACAAGCCCTGAACCTGATAGCTTCACGGGTGAATTCTCTCAAACATTTAAAGAACTAATACAAATTAAAAATTGGCAAAGGACTTAAAAAGACATTTCCCGAAAGAAACATACAAATGGCCAATAAACACATGAAAACATGTTCAATTATCACTGATTATTAGAAAAATGTCAAACAAAATTATAATGACATACATTTCACACCCATTAGCATGACTATTATTAAAATAAAGGAAGAAAAGAGAAGAAAAAATACCCAGAAAATAACAAATGTTGGCAAGGATGTGGAGAAACTGGAACTCTTGTACACTGTTAGTGGGATGTAAAATGGTACAACCACTGTGGAAAACAGTATGGTGTTTCCTCAACAAATAAAATATAGAAGTACCAGATGACCCAACAATCCATCTTTAGCTATATAACCAAAAGAAGTCAAAGCGGGGTCTCAAAGAGATTATTTGCACACCAATGTTCACAGCAGCATTATTCACAATAGCTAAAACACAGAAGCAATCCAAGTGTCCATCAATGGATGAATAGGCAAAGAAAAATGTGGTATGTATGTACAATGAAATGTTGTTCAGCCTTAAAAAGGAAGTAAATGTTGCAATATGCTACAACATGGATGAAACTTAAAGACCTTATGCTAAATGAAATAAGTAATTTACAAAAGACCAATACTATATGATATACTTAAAGTAGTCAAATTCATAGAGACAGAAAATACCATGACAGATGCCAGGGGTTTGGGGAAAGAAAAGAATAGTGAGTCATTGTGTTCTAGGTATATAGTTTGTTTTGCTAGATGAAAAGAGTTATAGAGAGAGATAATGGTGATGACCGAACAACAAGGTGAATGTATGTATTTAAGCATAATACCACTGAACTGTATACTTAAAAATACTCAAGATGATAAACTTTATTTTAATATAATAAAAAAGTAGTCTTGAAAAAAATGCATAAACAGGCTCCTGAGCCACTTTCTTTGCTTGAGCCCACTTCTACCACTTTTGAGTGTACTTTCCCCTCAATAAACTCTTTGTTTCACCACTTTAAAAAGAAAAAAAAAAATCCATAAACAAAGACAAAAATGACTATTTTCCAAATCCCTGGGTGAAAAAAGATTCTGTAAGCTTAAAAAAGTAGAAAAAAACACAAAAGTAACACAATGAATAAAAATAAATAAAAAATGTAAAATTGTACAAAAATGTAAAAAATGTACAATAACAACACATAATGCAACATATAGATGATGTACTGTAGAACTGTACACCTGGAACCTATGTAATTTTTACTAACCAATGTCACCCCAATAATTTTAACAAATAAATAGATAGCTAGATGATTATAGAGTGGAAAAAGTAGAAGAAAACACAAAGGCAACACTTAATGAATAAAAATTTTAAAAAAATGTAAAATTTAAGTACAATAATAACAAAAACAAAACAAAGGGCAAAAAAATAAAGAAGGAAAAAATATTTTCAATAAATGACAGATCCTGACTTAGTTATTAGTTTTACCAACAGTTCAGAGAAAATTATAAGAAAAGATTGTTAGCAAACCCTTTAAATTGGTAATGTCCCTTTTAGGATTCTAAGAAAATAATCCAAATGCCAATAAAACTTCATGCAAAAACACATTCTTTATATAATTAATTAGAATGGTTGAGGGGGTGTAAACAACCATGTCATTACCAAGTAAATGACAAATTAAGTTATGGCATATTCATAAATAACTAATCATCATTAATTATGCCTAAAAAAGATTTTTCAATAGGAAAATGCTTTATGTTGTTAGGTAAAAATAACTGAAACAAAATTTCACATACAATGATTTCAAATATGTAAAAACATACATAAAAGTGAATAATAAAAAAGCTAAAAGAAATACACTAAAATTTCTGCAAGGTAGAATACAATTTTTTTTTTAATTTTATATAGTTTTCTTAGTTTTTACATAAAACATGTTATTTTTAATAATAAATAAAAGTATTTTGTTAAGGACAAGTGATTTGAATCATAAACTTGAAATAGCATCATATACAAGTTTGTGGATCTTTTTACCAAATATAAGGTCACGAGTTTAAGCAATATCTTATTATATTTTTTTCAACAGAATATGATAGCTTTTCCAACTGCTACCTGCATAATTCATCACCATAGACTCTACTTCATATTATCCTCATGTGCTGACAATGTACTTTTTCATTATTTACTTGTAGCTGGCCATTTCAGTAAGACTTACAGACTCCTCTCCCCCAATTTACCATGTTCTGGAGATACTCACTGTTAAGGGAAAAATAATATGAATTACTAAAAGTTTCTCAACAGAAACCATGAAGGCCAAAAGACAATGGGGCGACTTTTTAAAAATGCTGAAGGTAAATGCCAACACATAATTCTTTGTGCAGCTAAAATGAAGAATGAAAGAAAAATACATTCACAGGTGAAGAAAAAACTAAGAGAATTCATTGCCAGAAGACTTGCACCAAGAGAAATGCTACAGGAAGTTAAGGCAATCAAAGAAAGCTGAAATGTTTATATTAATATTAGACAATGTAAACTTCAAGGACTCTTACCACAGGAAAAGGGAGGTATTACATAATGATAAAAGGGTAGAGTCACCAACAAGACATAACAACCCTAAATGTGTATGCACCCAACATCAGAGCTTCAAAGTATTATACATGAGGCAGAAACTGATAGAACTGAAATGAGAAATGGGCAAATTCACAATTAGAGTTAGAGTATTCAACACTCCTTTCTAAGTAATAGAACAAGTAGACAGAAAATCAGCAAGGATATAAAAATGACTATTATCAAATCAACTTCTGATCTGGGTTTGGGTTTACTGGAGTTTTATTTGTGGGTGGGGAGAGGAAAACAGGAAAGGAAATACAAATAAAGACAGGAGAGGGACCCTTTTAACCAAGCTGAACTATAAATTCAATGAAGGCAGGCCTCCCTCATATCCCTATTACCCTCCACATTATCCAGGCACATATAACACACTCAGTATTTTCTGAATGACTGACAGTGGTTAGCAGTATCACATTTTCCATTTCTCCTGCTCCCGGTGACATGTGACTTAGGTTAATCCTTGTGATTTTTCTATATTACCTCTTTTACTCAACAGTAATAAAGTCACATTCACAATGAAAAGTAAAAGCATCTTATTATATATGATATATACTGTATATACCAGGGGTGCCAAAAATATATATACACATTTTAAGAGATGTTATCTATGTATTACTTTTAAAAGTTGAATTAAATTATGATAGCAATGTGCAGTATGACATTTACTCAAAAGATAGCGTTCATCAAATGAGTGCTAGCATCACCATGCAACAGGCAGGACAGTCAAAGAAAACGGCAGAAGCAGGGTTGTTGTTCGAGAAGTGCAAGACCATTTTGAAGTGGTATTTGAAATTCAAAAACATTGTATGAGTTTCCCCTACCTTCTCCTGACTTAATACACCTGGACTTCTACCTATGCGGGACCTTAAAGGATGTGGTGTACTACAGAAAAACAGCTACACTGGTGGTACTTCAGGAAAAAATTGAAACATCATGTGCAGCGATACAAATGCTGTAATCAGAAACGTCTGGAGAGTGATGGTACTCACTTAGGGCACCTCTTGTGATTGTAATTGCAAAAGTCAAACATGACTTGAATTCATCTTTTGTTATCAATATATATTGAGTATTATGATTTTAATACAGGTTTTACCTTTCTTAAAATGTGTATATTATTTTGGACCGTGTGTGTGTGTGTGTGTGTGTGTGTGTGTACCTGTACATATATATACTATACATGCTATATATGAGCAAAACATATATACATATATTTATGATAAATATGTCATTTCTTTTCCAAACTAGGACACTGCAATGGTAAAAATGGAAACCAGATTGTCAATTAAATTAAGTGACCATCAAATAGGCAAGTCCTCCTCCATCAGTATCTTAAAGTTACGTTTTTATGGCTGAAAGAATCTCCTACTCTCCATGATTCCATGCACATGATACAGGGTTAGAAAATGAAAAGGGCAAAGGCACAAAACACGTGACAGAATGCTTGCCAGGACCTTAATCTTTCAGGCAAATACTCCTTGACGCAGAACTGAGAAAAGAAAAAAATCACACTTCTCTCAGTATTCTCATCTAAATCCTTCTCTATACCACGAGAATTGCTTCAGCTCAGGGCTTTCAACAGTTAAAAGTTTTGTCACTCTTCATTATGATTGCTTTCCCTGCCACACAGGTATTTAACATCTACCAGTTTCCTTATAATTAGCCAATACCATCTGATTCAGGTACCACTGTTGCATAACACTACCCCAAAAGTCAGTGGCTTAATATGACCTGATTTATTATTTTTTCTATTAATTCTGAGTGTCAGTTCAGTGGTTTTTCCACAACCTGTGGTGCGTGCTGAGGTCACTCACTCATAAAGTTATATTCAGAAATAGTTTGGCAGCAGGTGCACATCCAAGACCTCAAATTTCTGACAGCTGTTACTACCTAAGGTACCTTGCTATTCCTTCATGCCCGTAGTCTAGACTGGCTTCTTTACAGAAGCTGGGTTTCCAGAGGAAACATTCCAAATAAACCTCCATGTGCAAGCACTTATCAAGCTTCTGCTTGCATCATGCTTGCTAATGTCCCATTGACCAAAGCAGGTCATACTGACAACCCTAGAGGATTAAACAAGTTTCTGAATACTGGGAGTCATAGTTCATGGAAGCCTATCCAGTTAATAGAGTCCTACATCATTTATACTAATATTGTTCACTGCCAAGACTAAAAGCAAAAATTCCTCACATTATTAGTGATCATTTCAAAGAGCTTTTACATCCAATTTAACAGCTATTAGGTTATTGCAAAAAATAACTGCAGTCTCAGATCCTAAATTTTAAATCATTATAACTAGGCTCAAACACATCTTTATTAATCAAAATAGGAACCATACAATTAACACATTTTTCCAATGAGAAATAAGTTCGGTTATTCCTGTGGTATAAAACTCCATGCTTCAGTGTCATTGCCAAGGTTTCCAGACAGGGCAGGTTTCGGCGGTGATACACCCAACTGAAAAAACACACGCGGAGCCGACATGGGGGACCATAAGCACACCAGCAAGCAAGCTACTTTATTGCGCACCTGGGACTATATATACGTATTCAAACAAAAGTGGCATCGTGCCGCATCTGCCCAGTAGGAATTGTTTAGGTTTTCATGGTCACATAAGGTGGTACATGCGCAGTAACTGTCAGCCCCAGGAATCCCTCAACCCCAGACAGGGATTGATTATACCGAGGTCAAGCCTGGGCAGCGGGCCTGGCTTTAACCCTTTACAGTGGGCTTAGCTTTAACCCTCTGGGGACTGACATTCAGGATTCGACGAATTCTTGGAAAGCATTTTCCACATCCTGCTGGCTGTGGAAGCGTTTTCCCTACAAAAAGCTGTCAAGATGCTTGAGGAAGTGGTAGTGGGTTGGCAAGAGGTCAGGTAAGTATGGCAAATGAGGCAAAACTTTGTAGCCCAATTTGTTCAACTTTTTTTTTCTTTTTTTTTTTTGCTTTTTGCTTTTTTGTATGTGGGTAGCTCCCTGACTGGGAATCGAACCCAAGCCGCAGCGCCGACAGTGCCAGCGCCAAAGCCTTAAGCCACTACACCATCAGGGAACTCCCATGTTCAACTTTTGAAGCACTGGTTGTGTGACGTGTGGTCAGACACTATCATGGAGAAGAACTGGGCCCTTTCTGTTGACCAATGCTGGCTGCAGGTGTTGCAGTTTTCAGTGCATCTCATCAATTTGCTGAGCATGCTGCTCAGATGTCATGGTTTCGCCGGGATTCAGAATGCAGTAATGGATCAGAGTGGTAGGAGACCACCAAATGACCAAGACCTTTTTCTGGTGCAAGTTTAGCTTTGGGAAATGCTGTGTAGCTTCTTCTGGTCTTAACGCTGAGCTCGTTACCGTCAGTGGTCATGTAAATCCATTTTTCATCATATATCACAATCCGATTGAGAAATAGTTCATTGTTGTATAGAGTAAGAGAAGATGACACTTCATAATGATTTTTTTTTTAATTTCCAGTGAGTTCATGAGGCACCCACTTATTGAGCTTTTTCACCCTTCCAATTTGCTTCAAATGCCGAACGACTGTAGAATAGTAGACCTTGAATTCTTTGGCAACTGCTCTAGTTTTAAGAGGATCGGTTTCGATGATTGCTCTCAACTGATTGTCAACTTTCAACAGCTGGCCACTACCCTCCTCATCTTCAACACTCTTGTCTCCTTACAAAACTTCTTGAACCACCACTGCACTGTTTGTTCACTAGCAGTTTCTGGGCCAAACATGTTGTTGATGTTGCCATTGTCTCTGCTGTTTTATGACCCATATTGAAATCAAATAAGAAAATTGCTCACATCTGCTTTTTGTCTAACATCATTTCCATAGTCTAAAGTAAATATAAAACAAAGAGCAAGTAATAAGTCATTAGCAAAAATAACATAAAGCAAGAAATGTGTATGAAAATGATGTATGACATAACCACATTTATTTAAGAATGTATTCCAATAAGAAATAGCAAATTTCAACAATGCAAAAACCACAATTATGTTTGCACCAAACTAATAATAACTCTAGATCAATTTTTGGCTTATTATAACAAAATCTTTTTAACACTTGGAGATTGCTGCAGTTCTCCAATAGGCAAACACCTTGATTTTAGATATTTAATATATGTTTACATAAAACATGTTCACCATATTCTGTGCGAAGTGACCCAGAGGAAAAAATGATTCTGACCTTTATACCTTTCTTTATATAAACCTATATAAAGAAATGATAGGGGTCTGCCGCGTAGCGGTGTTGGCGGCAGCGGAGGAGCAGCTTCCAGCCAGCAGCGCCAAGCCAGCCACCCAGAGGTTAGTGTGGATTGCTGCCTTTGGTAAGAACACGTCGTCCATCTTGCCATTCACTGTACCAGTTGTGAACAGACTACTGGGATGGAAGAAGTCAGGAGATGGCTCTGGAGGAGCAAGTGGAGGAGAACAGAACGGACAGGAAGAGAAGTGGTGTGAGAAGGCAGTTAAAAGTTTGGTTAAGAAGCTAAAGAAAACAGGACGTTCAGATGAGCTTGAGAAAACCATCACCACTCAAAACTGTAACACTAAATGTATCACTATACCAAGCACTTGCTCTGAAATTTGGGGACTGAGTACACCAAATACGATAGATCAGTGGGATACAACAGGCCTCTACAGCTTCTCTGAGGTCGTCTTCAGGTACCTCATCGAAAAGGTCTGCCACATGTTATATACTGCCGATTATGGCACTGGCCTGATGTTCACAGTTATCATGAACTCAAAGCAATTGAAAACTGTGAATATGCTTTTAATCTTAGAAAGGATGAAGTATGTGTAAACCCTTACCACTACCAGAGAGTTGAGACACAGTTTTGCCTCCAGTATTAGTGCCATGGCACACTCAGATCCTAACAGAACTACCACCTCTGGATGACTATACCCACTCCATTCCAGAAAACATTAATTTTCCAGCAGGAATTGAGCCACAGAGTAATTATATCCCAGACATGCCATCTCCTGGATATATCAGGGAAGATGGAGAAACAAGTGATCAACAGTTGAACCAAAGTATGAATAAAGGATCTCCAGCAGAATTACCTCCTGCTACTCTTTCCCCTATTAATCACAGTTTGGATTTGCAACCAGTTACTTACTCAGAACCTGCATTTTGATGTTCAATAGCATATTATGAATTAAACCAGAGGGTTGGAGAGACCTTCCACGCATCACAACCCTCACTCTGTAGAAAGCTTCACAGATTCATCAAATTCAGAGAGGTACTGCTTAGGTTTACTCTCCAATGTTAAATGAAATGTTACAGTAGAAATGACAAGACATAAAGAAAGAAGAGTGTCCTTATATTACGTAGGTGGGGAAGTTTTTGCTGAGTGCCTAAGTGATAGTGCAATCTTTGTGAAGAGCCCCAGTTGTAATTAGAGATATGGCTGGCACCCTGCAACAGTGTGTAAAATTCCACCAGGTTGTAATCGGAAGATCTTCAACAACCAAGAATTTGCAGCTCTTCTGGCTCATCTGTTAATCAGGGTTTTGAAGCTGTGTAGCAGCTAACTAGAATGTGCACCATAAGAATGAGTTTTGTGAAAGGGTGGGGAGCAGAATACTGAAGGCAGACGGTAACAAGCACTCCTTGCTGAACTGAACTTCACCTAAACGGACCCCTCCAGTGGTTGGACAAAGTATTAACTCAGATGGGATCTCCTTCAGTACCCTGCTCAAGCACGTCATAAAGCCTCATCATCAATCAAGTCCCATCAAAACACTTAATGTAGTCCTCCAGATATACAACAGCTTCCTTCACTGTCCACAATTCAGATTTCTTAGAATATTTCAACAAAAGAGCATTTGCAGTGCCCAAGCAGTAATCCCAACCAGTAGCTTTTTTCCATGTTTGCTTTCCAGTAAGGTACTATTTTTGCATTCTCTTTTGTCTACTGTGGCCTAATTATGTTTACTGTGTGTTTACCCCTTTATAGGGTTGTTTTCATTCTTCTAAGTGATAAGATCTCCTAACTGTTGAATTTTGTGTAAATAACAACACTATTTAGAATTTATCCACAGTGCTGGTAATTTCCTCAGTTTAACAACATGAGAACTGAATGACCATGCTGTCACACTTAGATGAATGGTGGTTTTCAAAGTGGATTCCATAGGGACACCTTAGGGCTTGGCTTAGGGAATAGGAGGTTGGTGATGTCCTCACTGACCTTGGTCTAACCAGTGATGGCTTCATTTTTTATTCTGTGTTGGGGTTCTACATAGATTCTTCTTCTTCTTTTTTTTTTTTTTTTTTTTGAGTGCTAACTACTTTTTTAAAAAGTTTGAAAAGTCATTATAACCACTGGTTAAGATTAGAAAACAACTGGATTTCAGCCTATCTTTTGGAATAAACTTGTGTTCTTTTCTCATTCTACTTTAAGAAACTTTCCTGATTAAGTTTGAACTACTACTAATTATACATTATGATAATTATGCATTCAGTAAACATTTGTTGATGCCTATTCTTTACCCAGCCACTGTGATAGATACTGGATAATAAAAAGATGACTAGGGTTTGGTCCTGACCCTTAAGGTGTGCTTAGCCTCTTGGAGGTTACTCTCTCTTGGGACCAGTCACTTTACCAGAAAAAAAGCTGCCTAATTTTTCTTGAAGGCGAAGTATTCTTAGTCTATACTCTTATTCTGTATTCCAAGTATATACTTGCAAATGGTTGAATATCTACTTCTTTTTTTACCTTAAACCTTACCCAGTTTTGCTTGTCTCATTTGTCTTTTAAACATTGACAGATTTTCTCCTTTTCAAAAATTATTTTAAGTTCACTTTATTTGTACCTCCATTATCAGTTTCATCAATACTAAAACTTAAAATGAAAAACAGTCTAGTCTCTTGCTCGTTGAAATAAAAAAGTTGTACACCACCCCCCAAAAAAAAGAAATGATATACCTTTCTTTATATAAACCTATTGTTTTTACCTGGAAAAACAAAAGCTTAACCTATTCAAAAAAATAATTTTTTAAATTCTTTAAACTGAAATCAAACTGAAATATATTAACCAAATATTAAATTACTACCACAATCACACAGATATACAATTTATTCAAAGAACTTTGGAACACGTATTTTGAATGTACACCTTAATGCATTCTATAGACAGGAGGAGTTGCAAAGAACCATTACCCTCTTACAAATTATCAAGGACCCTAAAGAACTTTTACTAATATGAATTATATTAATCAATATTTACATATTAGATATCAGAACCATGGAAAGTTTAAACTACTTTTATATTTAATTTGATGGTTATAAGCCCATTACATATTATCACAATACCATGGTTTTATAAAAAATACTTCCCAAAACAAACAAAAAAAACATATAAAACTGCTGGATTCTTTTTTTTTTTTTTTTGCTTTTTGGTATGTGGGTAGCTCCCTGACTGGGAATTGAACCCAGGCTGCAGCGCCGACAGTGCCAATGCCAAAGCCTTAAGCCACTACACCATCAGGGAACCCCCAACTGCTGGATTCTTATGTAAGTTTCTGCATTCCAACTATTGTGATATTTTCTTTTGGCTATATGAACACCAATGCAGAGCTGGAAAAGGAGGAGTATTTCAATAGTTTTTTCAGAAAATTGTGAATATTCTACTTTGATACTACACCAAAACTTGACAAGTGGTAGTCTCATAAAAATTAGCACCATTGTGGAAGCTTAAAAGATACTAATGAACTTTTCATATTTTATTACATTAAAATCTACTTGCCTATCTTGTACTTTAAATTTGATTTTATGACAATATACACTGTATGAAAAATATTGGTCTACTTAGTTATTCAGATCTTCCAAATACTGATATATTTCATTGTATAGTATTTTAAAAATCACACTTTTAATATCACAACAGATCTGATCATTACTGGAAAGATGGTAAACTTAAGGCAGCTAATATAAACTTCCAAAATTCTAATTTTAATTTTAAAGCTCAAATGTTATTACTAGCAACAAATACTTTCAGTTGTTTCTTTGAAGTGGCAGGCTCGCTTTGTTTTATTTTAAATAAAACAAAAAGGCTTTTTGTTTCTGGGAAGCAGTTGGGGCTAGGCCTCTTCATTCATGGGAACTGGCCAGGGTTAAACAATAGGTGCAGCAGAATGGCTCTGGTGCTCAGCTCCTGGTAATGTGGCTGGCTGGAGGAAACAGGCAAAAAAGTGGGAGCAAAGGGTGTAAGTGCGCCCAGTGCTAGGATTGCTCAGCTGGCAGGAAAGAGACTGCTCCCTTTTTCACTGCCTCAGAGATCCGCCTGGAGAATCCTGCTATGGCCACCTGTGTTCCCACCAAAAGGAGGCCCCCTAGAGACTTGCCCTGTCAACACAGAGGCACTCTAGGTAGATGAGTGATCAGCCTCACTTAATTAACAGGGGAAGACTTTCTTGTGAACTTCAGCAAAAGTGGCAGTCTGGGGTGGTCCGGGAAGTTTTCAGTGTTACTCTACCACTACCGTTGGGCAGTTAACAGTGTGCTGTGAAGGACATACCACTCATCTACAACTGGAGAACACACATAACACATTTAAGTGACAATCCTAGATTACACACACACAAGATCAAAGAGTTAGTACCATTGGACCACACAGGACACATACAACATAAGACAAACACTAAGAGCCGTAAGAGATACAGCTACTACATAAATGCAAACACAGAGAAGAAACCAGAATGAGAAAACAGAAAAACATGCCCCAAATAAAGGAACAAAAGAAATCACCAGAAATAGGGTTAAATGAAATAGAGACAAATAACCTACTGCAGCAAGAGTTTAGAAAACAGTTTATAAAAATGCTTAAGGAACTTACTGAAAACTTCAACAGAGAGATAACAACCATAAAGAAAGACATCGAAACCATAAAAAAAGATGTATCAGGAATGAAAAATACAATAATTGAAATGAAGAATACACTAGAGGAAATCAACAACAGGTTAGATCAAGCAGAAATTGAATTAATGATCTAGAAGACAAGGTAGCAGAAAATACCTAAATGGAAGAACAAAGAGAAAAAAGAATTTTAAAAAATGAGGATAGCCTGAGACCTCTGGGACAACATCAAGCGTAAAAGCATTTGGATCATAAGGGTACCAGAAGGAGAATAGAGGGAGCAAGGGATTGAGAACCTGTTCAAAAATAAAATGACTTAAAACTTCCCTAACCTGGCAAAAGAAATAGACACACAAACCCAAGAAACACAGAGAGTAGCAATCAAAATGAACCCAAATAGGCTCATACCAAGACACATCATAATTAAAATAATAAATATTAAACACAAGGAGAAAATCTTAAAAGCAGCGAGAGAAAGACAACAACTTACCTACAAGGGAGCTCCCATAAGGGTCTCGGCATATTTCTCCACAGAAACTTTGCAGGCCAGAAGAGAGAGACAGGAAATACTCAAAGTAATAAAAAACAAGGACCTACAACCAAGACTACTCTACCCAGTAAGGAGAGATAAAGAATTTCCCAGATAAGAACAAGCTAAAGGAATATCCTACCAACAAGCCGGCATTACAAGAAATGCTAAGGGGACTTCTTTAAGCAGAAGAAAAGTGAAAACAAGCCAACAACAAAAAAAAAAACATGAATAACAACATGGCATTGACCATGTATTGATCAATAATCACTTTAAATGTAAATTAACTAAATGCTCCAATCAAAAGACACAGAGTAGCCGAATGGATAAGAAAAGAAGACTCAGGTATATATTGTCTATAAGAGACTCACCTCAGAAGGAAAAATACATATAGACTGAAAGTAAAGGGATGGAAAAGGATATTTCATGCAAATGGAAATGAAAAAAAACGCTGGGGTAGCAATACTTACATTAGATAAAATAAACTTTAAAACAAAGATTGTAACAAGAGACAAGGACATTATTACATAATTATAAAGGGATCAGTCCAACAAGAGGACATCACTCTTATAAACATTTATGCACCCAACATAGGAGCACCTAAATACATAAAGCAAATACTGATTGACATAAAAACAGTTATCAACAATAACACAATCATAGTAGGGGACTTTAACACCCCACTAACATCAATGAACAGATCTTCCAGACAGAAAATCAACACGGATATAATGGCCTTTAATGACACGCTAGAGCAAATGGATTTAATTAATATTTTTAGAGAATTACATCCCAAAGCAGCGGAATATACATCCTTTTCAAACCTACATGGAACATTTTCCAAGACAGACCACATGTTAGGCCACAAAACAAGCCTCAATATATTTAAGAAAATTGAAATCATATCAAGGAACCTCTCTGACCACAACAGTATAGAACTAGAAATCAATTACAAGAAAAAAACTAAAAAATATGCCAACACCTGGAGGCTAAACAATATGCTACTAAACAATAAATAGGTCAATAAGGAGATAAAAAGAAGAAATCAAAAGGTACCTTGATTATACAACAAGTTGACAATCCACTGTAGAACTGTATGATTGAAACCTATGTAATCCTTGCTAATAGATGTCTAACAATAAAAATAAATTTAAAAATTAAAAAAAAAAGGTACCTTGAGACAAATGAGAATGAAAACACAACTATGCAAAATCTATGGACAGCAGTCCTAAGAAGGAAATTCATAGCAATGCAGGCCTACCTAAAGCAACAAGAAAAATCTCAAATAAACAGTTTAACCTTACACCTAAGGAAACTGGAAAAAGAACAACAAACAAAGCCTAAAGTCAGCACAAAGAAGGAAATAATAAAAATCAGAGCAAAAATAAATGAAATCAAGACTAAGAAGGCAATACAAAAGATCAATGAAACCAAGAGCTGGTTCTTTGAAAAGATAAACAAAATTGACAAACCTTTAACCAGATTCTTCGAGAGAGAGAGAGAGAGAGAGTGCCCCCCCCCCAAATAAATAAGATCAGAAATGAAAGAGAATTTACAACAGATTCCACAGAAATTCAAGAAATTAAAAGAAAATACTATAAACAACTATATGATAATAAATTCAACAACTAAGAAGAAATGGGTAGATTTTTAGAAAATACAAACTTCCAAGATTAAATCAAGAAGAAACAGAAAATCTAAATGGGACAATCACTAACAATGAAATTGAATCAGTAATCACAAGCCCTCAACAAACAAAAGTTCTGGACCACATGGCTTCACAGGTGAATTTTACCAAACATTCAAAAAAGAATTAACACCTATACTTCTCAAACTATTTCAAAAAATCCAGGAAGAGAGCAGGCTCCCAGACTCATTTTATAAAGACACCATTACCCTGATTCCAAAACCAGATAAAGACACTACAAAAAAAGAAAATTATTGACCAATATCCCTAATGAACATAGATGCAAAAATTCTCAACAAAATATTAGCAAATCAAATTCAGTAATACATTAAAAAACCCATACACCATGATCAGGTGGGATTCATTCCTGAGATGCAAGGTTGATTCATATACATAAATCAATTAATGTGATACACTATATAAACAAAATGAAAAATAAAAACCGTATGGTCATTTCAGTAGACACAGAAAAAGCACTTGACAAAAATTCAGCAGCCATTTATGACAAAAACACTCAATAAGGTGGGAATAGAAGAGATATCTCAATTTAATAAAGGGTATATATGATAAACCCACAGCTAACATACTCAATGGGGAAAAACTAAAAGCATTCCCCTTAAGATCAGAAATAAGACAAGGATGCCCACTGTCACCACTCCTATTCAACATAGCACTGGAATCCCTAGCCATAGCAATCAGACAAGAAAAAGAATTTAACAAAGTAGCAGGATACAAAATCAATGTCCAGAAATCAGTTGCATTCTTATACACCAATAACAAACTAGCAGGAGAAATTAAGAAAACAATCCCATTTACAACTCCATCAAAAAAATAAAATGCCTAGGAATAAATTTAACCAAGGAAGTAAAAGACCTGAACTCAGAAAATTATAAGACACTGAAGACAGAAGTCAAAGAAGACATGAATAAATGGAAACCCATACCATTCTCATGGACAGGAAGAAATAATACAGTTAAAATGTCTATACTACCCAAAGCAATCAACAGATTCAGTGCAGTTCCCATCAAAATACCAAAGGCATTCTTCACAGAAATAGAACCTATAATCCTAAAATTTATATGGAATCACAAAAGATCTAGAGTAGCCACAGCAACCTTGAGAAAAAAGAATGAAGTTCAAGAAATCCTGCTACTAAACATCAAATTATATTACAAGTCCACAGTTATCAAAACAGCATTGTACTGACATAAAAAGAGACACATAGATTAATGGAACAGAATGCAGAGTCCAGAAATAGATCCATGCCTACAGAGCCAACTAATCTATGATAAAAGAAGCAAGAACTTGCATTGGAGTAAAGAAAGTCCTTTTCAACAAATGGTGTTGGGAAAACCGGAAAGGTACATGCCAAAAAATGAAATTGGACCACCTTATTACACCATATACAAAAATAAACTCAAAATAGATTACAGACCTAAATGTAAGACCTGAAACCATAAAACTCCGAGAAGAAAATATAGGAATAAACCTCCCAGACGTTACTCTTAGCAATACTTTCAATGATATATCTCCTCAGGCAAGTGAAACAAAGGAAAACATAAAAAAATGGGACTACATCAGACTAAAAAGTTGTTTTTACAGCTAAAGAAACCATCAACAAAACAAAAAAGACATACCACAGAAAGGGAGAAAATATTCACCAATGAGGCCACTGACAAAGGGTTAGCACCCAAAATTTATAAGAAACTCATACAACTGAAGATGAAAAAAACGAACAACCTGATTGAAGAGTGGGCAAAAGACCTAAATAGGCATTTCTCCAAAGAGGACATATAGATGGCCAATAGACACATGAAAGGATGTTCAACATCACTCACCATCAGAGAAATGTAAATCAAAACCACTGTGAGATACCACTTCACTCTTGTCAGAATGACCCTCTTCAATAAATCAATCAACAACAAATGTTGGCAAGGATGTGGAGAAAAGAGAATCCTTTTACACTGCTAGTGGGACTGCAAATTCATCTAACCATTATGGAAAACAGGAGGTTCTTCAAAAAATTAAAAATGGAACTACCTTATAATTCAACAATTCCACTCCTAGGTATTTATCCAAAGAAATCCAAAACACTAATTTGAAAAAATATATGCACACATATGTTTACTGCAGCATCATTCATAATAGCCAAGATATGGAAACAACCTATATCTCCATCAATAAATGATTGAATAATGAAGTTTTGTTACATTTACAAAATGGAGTATTATTCAGACATAAAGAATAAAAATCTTACCATTTGCAACAACATGGCTAAAACAAGAAGATATCATGCTAAGTGAAATTAGTCAGACTGAGAAAGACAAAAACCATATGATCTCACTCACATGTGGAATCTAAAGAACAGAATAAACAATGAAAATAGAATAAAAGCAAAAAAACAAAAACTCTATTAAAAAATTGGCTGATAAGGGGTTCCCTGGTGGTGTACTGGCTAGGCTTCGGCACTCTAAACGCTGCGCCCTGGGTTCAATTCCCAGTCAGAGAACTACCAAAAAAAAAAAAACCAAACCAGACCAAAACAAAACAAAACAAAAGGGCTGATCACCATGCTAAGTGAATTAAAACAGACAGAAAAAACCAAGAAGTACATGATTCCACTTATATGTGGAACATAAAATTGAAAAATAACAAACAAAACTCATGGGCACAGTCAATAATTTAATAGTTATCTGAGGGTAACGGGGGAGGGAAGTGGGGAAGAAGGGATAGGGACACAAATATACAGTGATGGAAAGAGAAATGACTCTGGGTGATGAACACATAATTCAATTAGGGATATAATGTAGAATTGTGCACCTGGAACCTATGAAATTTTTACTGATCGATGATACACCAATAAATTTAACAATAAAAACAGAAAAAAATTATAAGCCTATTTCAGACAGAAAAAAAAACTGCCAAATAACTAAGCCTAAATAACCATGGAAAGTTGTTTTCTTATGGAAAAATGAAATCCATAAAACAGTAACTTACGAAGTCTGACAATGAACTTCACAAACTCACCCCAGAAAAAGTACTGCATACCTCATTGCTGAATATCACTATGGTTACCTTTGAAGTACTCCCTTGAGAAGCTATGTACTGATGCCAGTGCCTAGTCCACCCTTCAAAGCAATTTTGGAACTCTTTTTCTGGAATGGCCATCAGAGCTCTCGTCATATTAACCTTAATGTCTTGAATGTCATTAAAATGTCTTCCTTTCAATATCTCCTTTTAACGTTGGGTAAAGAAGAACAGTCATTGGGGGTCCGACCAGGTGAGTAGGGAGGGTGTTTCAATACAGTTATTTGTTTACTGACTAAATACTCCCTCCAGACAGTACCATGTGAAGTGGTATGCTATTGTGATGCAAGAGCTATGAGTTGTTGGCGAAAAGTTCAGCTCATTCTCATCTAACTTTTTCATGAAGCCTTTTTAGCACTCCCAAATAGTAAACTTGGTTGACTGTCCAGTTGGTACCAATTCATAATGAACAATCCCTCTGATATCGAAAAACATTCACAGTATCGTTTTGACTCTTGATTTGGACTGACAGAACTTTTTTGGTCATGGAGAACTAGCTGACTTCCATTATACACTGTGATGCTTTATTTCAGGGTCATGCTGGTATACCCATGTTTTATCACCAGTAATAACACAGCCTAAAATATCATCTTGTCTCTCCCAAAGGTCTTGGCAAACTTCAACTCTGCTTTTGTTCATCGGTAAGCTTCTTTGGGACCATTTTTGCACACATCTTTCTTATGCCAAGATTTTCAGTTAAGATTTTCCTGACTGTTTCTCTATGATGTTTATTGGTCTGCTATGCTTCTTACACTCAGCCGATGATTCTGACACACAATTCGACAAATTTTTCCAATGTTTTCACCAATTCTGCTCATTACTGGCTGCCCTGAACTCTCCTCATCAGTGACACTTTCTATCCCATCAGAAAAACATTTAATCCATTTGTACACTGCCATTTTCTTCATAGCATCATCCCCATAAACTTGGACTAACAGCTCTGAATTCACTTCTACTCTTGCCAAGTTTAACAAGAAATGTAATGTAATTTGTTGCTCTTATTCAAGCTCTGACATTCTTACGATGGCACACAAAAACTTACAGCAATAATGAATGCCACTTAGCAAAACACCGCCAGACATCTACACGAACACAGCTTTGAGACACAGATATAACAAGGTTATGAAACCTGAGTTGTTTGTACAGTGCTGCCAATGTAAGCATATGGTGACAAGTTCATGAACTTAATTGTCAGACCTCATACAACTTAAACAAGTGCACAAATGCTTTTCCTGAAGACAGCTATATACTTTGGTATGAAATGGAAGTGATTACACATACTTTCAATTTCTTTATATAATATAAAACATTAAAGATATTTAAATGTATATTTTAAATTAATAATCTTAGCTACGTCATCAAGGTAATTCTTAAGTGAAACTGGCACTTAAATTGAAAAAAAAAAGAGCAGCGAGCACATGTATGTTGACTAGTAATACAGTTTGATACATTGCCTTAATTCATATTACAGAGCGTATTTACCCACCACTGCTTTTGCACTATTAGTTCAAATAGATACAGCAAAAAAAAGACAAATAACATTAAACAATATTATTATAAAAATAGTTTTGACCCTCAGAACTCCAAAGGACTCTGCAGATCACAATTTAAGAACCATTGTTATAAGTTAATGGCAGTAATTGTCAATGATAGAAATCAAGAATTTTGTTGAGGTAGGAAAAGTAGTACAATTATAAAATCAAACAAATTAACTGAAAGCTAATGTTAAAATTGAAATAAAAGTTCAACCACTTTGGAAAACTATTCATAATATCTACTAAAGCTAAACATATGCTTAAGCAATTCCACTTGGAGGCATATACCAAGAACAATGGGTGTTCTATCCCAAGACTTGTACATAAACATTCACAGAACTGACTTTATATAAAACAGCAAAAAACAATCTACATGTCCATTAATAGAATAAATAAACTGAAGGCATGCCCAT
This sequence comes from Lyroderma lyra, assembly GCA_004026885.1. Taxonomy (NCBI): domain Eukaryota; kingdom Metazoa; phylum Chordata; class Mammalia; order Chiroptera; family Megadermatidae; genus Lyroderma; species Lyroderma lyra. Next base: position 67,633 of record PVJL010006179.1, on the reverse strand, counting down.
ATAATGGAATATTATTTAGCAAGAAATAAATTACTTATACACACAAACATGGATGAATTTCAAAATAATTATGCCAAATGAAGGAAGCCAGATCAAAAGGAAAAAATATTGCAAGAATATATTAAATTTGAGAAAATATAAATTTATATACAGAGACAGAAAGCAATTTAGTGGTTTCCTACGGACAGGAGCAAAGAGAAAGATGGATTACAAAGAAACACAAGGAAATTGGGTAGAGTTCACTATCTTGATTTTGGTGATGGTTACATTAGTATATACATATGTCAAAAATCATCAAATTGCATACTTTACATAAAATTTTTTGTATGTCGATAAAATAAAATTGAAAAAGTTTTAACTAAAAATTAAATAAATAAAAGCAGGGGGAGAGAGAGGAGTCAAATGGAAAAATTTCCATCATTCCACCAAAGTGTAAAATTTTGAGTATCAAGATAACTGTGATAGACTGAATTGATGAAAATACATCACTACATAATATTTTAGAAAGAGAAGAAAACATTGTCACCATAGCTAATAAAAATAAAACTAACTGAAAATGATTTTATAAATCCTAATTATTATCTCAGACAGTACTTATCAATGGGATTTAAAAAAAAAAAAAAAGCAAACAGCTTAATGGCTGACAGAAACCTAGATTTTTAAAAATAATGCCAAAGTAAAGTTCTAGCAACAAGGACAAAAAAAACATAACTGAACAAAGGAGGAAGTAGAATGTCTTGTTTCAGTGGTCATGATTAACATCATTAATGGTGGGTCAAACAGATATTAAATCTACTAATGTGACACACCATTACATCACATGAATGCAATCAACATGACCTGTGTTATATGATAATACAGAAGTGTTAAATACAAACTAAGCCTTTCAATGTAACTTCTCCTTTATAAGAAATACTGGGGATAAAAATGATAATAATACCCCAAAACCAAAGAAACAACCAGAGAAATCTAGGTTGGATATTATACAAAACTGGCCTAGTCTCTTAAACAAATCAGTGACATTTAAAAAAAAAAAAAAAAAAGGCTGGGCTTAATTACAAAAGAGACTTAACAGATACAAGCAAATGAAATGTAAGGATGAACCAGTTATAATGGTCATTTAGGGGTTAATTCAGGAAATCTGAATATGTTCTGGGTACTAGGTAAGATGACTTACTGAAAAGGAAACTGGAGATTCACAGCCTCAAAAAATAGATTATAAAACAGTATATAAGTATGATCTCATTCAGGTTAACAAGCACATAAACACACAGAAAGCATATATATTAAGGTATTAGCGCTGATTCTGCTATGATGGAAATGTAATTTTTCTACTTTATTTGTCTAAATTTTCTCATTTTCTTTTTTTTTCTTTTTGGTGGTTCCCTAGCTGGGAATTTAACCTAGGCCACAGCGTTGAGAGTGCCGAAGCCTAGCCACTACACCACCAGGGAGCCCCCTCTCATTTTCTACAATACATAGATATTTCTGCAATAATAAAAGGGTATTTTTCAATGAATCAGAATACATATTCCAATGGGACAAAAAGCATATACATAACATTTATATTGAGGAAGAAACTGATAAGTGCTTTCAGAGAGATTAAAAAAAGAGCTTTGGAAGAAAAAGCAGTCAAAAGTTACTTCCTATTATGGAAAACAGGGAAAGGTGCTTTAGGTAGTTATAAAGGATGGTCAAAAGGTCTAGACCCACACCATCCAATACAGTAGCCACTAGCCAAGTGTGGCTATTTAAGTTAAAATTTCAAATGAATTAAAATTAAATAAAATTTAAAATTCAATTCCTTTGTCACACTAGCCACATTTTAAGTGTTCAATAGCCACACACTGTTAGTAGCTGTATGAGTTACATGGTTAGGCAGGTATGTGGTTAGGTATCAAGTATTAAGTTAGATGTTAAGTACATGATTAATATATTGTACTATACAGTGCAAATATAAAACATTCCCATCACTGCAGAAAGTCTTTTTGGACACGCTATAGACTTGAATGTAGGTGTGGCTCCTCTCGCTATCACCACAAATACACCACTCACTCCACTGCAACTGCCTTCCATCCCCAGAACATTGATTTTAGTTTATAGGTTCCCAAGGGAAGAATGCTTCCACCATAATCCAGGGAAGCTGTGTTAGTGGACAGTTCTCCATGGTGGTTCTACACCTCTCCACTCAGCTTCAGTTCCAAACTATCTTTTCAAGGATGTCTGTAGAGCAAAGAACATTGGAAGGTAAAGAGAGTATATCATCACCCAGTGTCGAGGCAAGATTTGTTTCCTGACCAGCATAATAAAGATAATGTCTCCCTCCCAGCTAAAGGTTAGACTGGACAGGTTTGCAACCAACACTCATAAGATTAGGAGTTTCCTGAGCTCTGGGTTCTTCAGTTGTAACATAAATCCACTATGCACCAGGAATTCCCCTGGGCCCATCTCCACATCCACCTCACAGCATTTGTGCATGTGAACATAAAGCCCAAGCTATCACCTATGCTTTATCTTTGACCCAAGAGTCCTGTGTCCTCTGCAACATCTATGAAATCCTGTCAGGCTAACTTGTTAGCTTGCAAGTAGGATAAAATAGCAGACCCTCCACAGTTCTTGACAGTTAACCTTATCACCTGGCTCCTTTGAGGTCCTTATGTCACAGAAACAGTTTGTCAGGAACCGAGGGGATCTCTGGGGCTCTCATGTATAGTAGTACAAGTTAAGAGAAGATTGCAGGAGAGGCTACTACTGGCTCAAACTCTTCTTCACTGACAAACTGGATTACCCACCTGGTAAGGAACCATCACACTGAGGTAGTAATGGAACACAAAGGAAACATGGCCTAGCTAGTGGAAGAAACAAAGTTATAAAAACCAACTGTGACCAGGTACAAATACAAGGAGAGTTGTATCTATATACGTATAATATCTTCCTGGCTTCAATATATATAATTATTTACCCTAGCCTCTAAATGTTTTATGTAAGATGGGTCAGTGATAGTTAACGATATAATTACATCCTTTAAGTACAGAATCTCAAAAGGGTATTCTTCCCTTTTAAAAGGGGGAGTGACTACTAGGGCTTTCTGGAAAGTATCCAGACATAATATGAAAGAGACATTTATAGCTGCATTTTTTCCGGATAAACTTCACACATCTTCCATTGTATGTATTAATAGTTGCAACAGGATCAATAGAAGCAAATATTTTTGTTTAGATTACTGTTTGAAAATGTAAATGCAGGTAGAAGGGTATGTATAGATACCGAGTATCCCAAGAGGTAGACTCAGCCTTGTGCCTGCCCTTATAAGCAGGGGCTAGAAATCCTAACCCATTATTTCTCAGATTCCCTCATCTGAAGCCTTCTGATTTACACTCCACCAGGGAGAGGCACATATGCAAGATTTAGAAGGCAAATAAAGTAGAAACTATTATTAGTCTCTGGCAGCAGCTGGCAGACACAGGGTCTACAGCAAGCATCAAGTCTGCAGCAGTTTCCAAGTGAGCTCCTGGGAAACATTCACTTTTATGCTGCCAGCAGCTTAGGTCACTTGAAGCATTGTCCTGTGAGTCCAGCACTTTTTTATTTTTCTCAAAGCCAGAAGCAATTCTCTCTGACCTTTACTGCCCCAGGCCTTTCAATAGCTTTGTAAGCATTTAGTTGACTTACTTTATTAAATCTGTTCTTGCTAAAATACCTAGGGTGATTTGTTTTCCTTATTGATACAGATAGTAGGATTTCACAAAATGGAAATCAGAATGGGAAAGAGAAGTAAGACACAATTTTGAAGGTTAAAATGGAAAATAAAGTTGAACAAGTAGGTCAGAACCATACTAAGTAGGGAGGGTCTCGGAGGAGACAGATAATAAACCCAGATGTATAGCTGAACTGAAGCAGAAAGACCAGATCAAAGAAGTTCCTGGAGGCCATTCTAAGGACTTAAGTCTTCTGTGCTAAGTGAGATGGGAAGCCCTGGAGGTTCTGAGTAAGAGAGGGACAAGATCTGACATATCTGGCTGCTGTGTAGGAAACAGACAATGAAGGATGACAAGAGTGAGAACCAGAAAAGCAGTCAGGAGATCACTGAAATAATAAATTCTAGAGACTGATATGGGCCAAACTAGGAAGCCTGTCACTACAGGAACTTCTACTCCCCTTTCTTAGTTCCTTGGCTCCCCAGACTTGCTTTCTCCTAGTCCCTAGCCTTAATCGCCCTCTCAATCAATCTTCCCCAGTCTCTAGCCTTAAACAACAAAGTATGCCTAGCCTGAATTACAGAATGTCTCCTTTCTACCTCTTGCTTTGCTTTAAATAATTATTCTTTAACTTGTGATTTATGCACTTTAGCCTCTTTCAAGCTGTTCTGGACCCTGCTTCTGGGCAGGCAACATCACCCAACAGACCAGTTAAGCCACAGGAGGAGGTCGCAGGCTCAATCCATCAAGTAGCCACCCTATGTCAGTGTCTTTGAGGCCTGCTTCTTGGGCAAATGCTTTGAAATATAGTAACTGAATCTATTTTTCCTCCTCTAGGAGCTACTATGATACAAATAAATCCCCAGCAAGGCTTCCACACCATCCTGACTCAAGAAGTCAACATGGTCTCCCAGGTGGATCTCAAGACTCCCTTCCCTTTCAGATCAGTTAGGGTGAGAGCTCTGTGAATCCTTGGTAGGTAGGGACAATGGCCACATTCAGCAGGAAGCAGATATAGAAGAAAAGACCTCCTGTCCTTCAGCTTCCAGTAGAGATTTGTGGGGAATCACACCTCTCAAGAGAAAAGTAAGGCAAGCAGATAGAATAGGGGAATGTCAGGACCTCTCCCAGGGGACCCACCTTGACAGGCTAGTCACCACCCAAATTACAGGAGAAATTAGTTAACACTCAGAAAATTATAGAATACAAAATGTCCACCAGTTAGAGTCAGTCCCTAATGCCTCTGTAGGCAGGGTTACAGTGACCTTCATTTCACATGAGCCTCGTTATACCATCATTATAATATACATATGCCCAGAAGTTCATTAATATCATTATAACAGACAAAAGTTTACAAAGGAACATGAGCAATCTAAAAAGGTGACCTAATTCCTCCTGTCCACAATCAAAGATGCTAATCCAAAGATCTCATGTCCATATAGGCGTAACTCCTTACAACCTAAGAAAATATAAACTATCAAGGCCTTGTTACTTGGGGCTCTTGAGTCACTCTCCTGCTCAAGCCCACTCCTACCTCTCAGGAGTGTACTTTCCCTTTCAATAAACTTTCTCTTTGTTTCACCTTATTTGCCTTTTAATAAACTGCCTCTTTTTTTCATCTCTACACTTTGGTGTGTGTCTCATTCAGTTCTTGGCTCAAGATACCAAGAAACTGGACACTGCATCGAGGAGGGTCCCATTCTCCGCTAATAATATAACAGTTACTGGACCAAGGTATAAACAGTAAAACTGATGAAAAGTAGTTGCATTCTGAAAAGATCTGCTCATGGAATACATATGAAATGGAAAAAAAAGAAAAAAAAGAAGACTAAAAATGACTCCCCAGTTTTGATAAAGACTGAGAACAGATTTAGTAGAGGAAATAGGGAATTCAACTTTTGACACGTTAAGTTTGTAAAGGTGACACTGTAGTCTCTATTTCCAGGATCTAACACCCTAAATTTAGTTCAACAATGTAATTTAGCTTAAAACTTTGTAACTTTTTTATTGTCTTTGCTTCCCTCCTTAATGACTCAAAGCTATGTGCAAATCAGCAATAATGACTATTTGCTCAAGGCTGTATACATACTAGCTTTAATGAGTCTGTTTGCTCAAGGCAACATCTGCATAAGATCCCCCTTACCCCTGAAAACAACTAGACCCTGGGAAGCACCAGTCTTGTCTTTTTCAAATCACTCAGTAATTGCTGGACCACCTTCCCCTTTCCTTTGTTCTGCCTCTTCTTCAGTGTCTGGAAAATCTTTTGACTGTGCAGGGGAACAGGGAGATAGATGGTCTTTGGACAGGAGTCTGCCATCCTCCCAGAATGCTGGCATTTCCAATAAGCCTGCTTTTCTTTCCACCAACCTTGTGTCTTGATCACTGGCTTACAAGTGGCAGGCAGTTGAACCTTAACTTGGTAACAAGTTCAAAATACCTATTACAAGATGCCTATTACACATCCAAATTTATATGCTGAATCTGAAGTAATGGATAGCCACTATATGCTATTGAGAAGGGAGTAGCTAGATGAGAACTGTACTTCAGAGATTAATCCGGTAATGTCAGATAAATTGGGCAGGGGAGGCAAAGTGAGTAGGTTCATTGAAAGCCAGGGTAAAAAAACTAACTGCAGTGAAGACAACCTAACCTAAAGGGTGCCAATGAAAATGGACTAGGGAAGAAGTTCTCAGTGGGGTCAACACTACCTCATGAGAGTATTCAGGCAATAAGCAGGTAGGGCCAAGGTTTCACAACTTTTGCAATGCTCAGGATAGACCCAAAGTGTCCTGCAGTCTCCTTCCTTTCAAATGCCTCATTAGACTGCCATACTTGTGAAAAACCTGATTATAATTATCTTAGCCTAGATTCCAACTTCATTTTAAACAATTGGAATCCAGCTATAATGACTGTTTTCTGCACAATTTTACCATATACTTAATTATCCACGAATGCAGCTACTATGAAAACTGAGAGAAGAGAACAAACACTTCATGTGTAACTTTTATAAGAAATTTCACCATTGACATATTAAGTTTGTAAAAGTGAACTGTATTCTCTATTTTCAGGATCTAACACCCTAAGTTTAGTTCAACAATGTAATTTAGCTTAAAACTTTTTAAAATTTTGGATTTTCATAAAACATTTTTTGAAAAATTATGCCACAAAAAAACAATGCTCTTTTTCATATTTAAGTCATCAACAAAATACCTGTATCTGTGTTATATTTGTAGGTGTCACCTACAAATACATTATAAAAGAGATCTGAAATGCTTTGGTAGACTTCAAACCAAATATTGAATTAACAGATATATGAAATGCACAGTTCTCATTACTCAAAGTTGTTTTAAAAATTATGGTCATTCTCTATATTGTTAATTTTCATAGTACAATGATGAGAAATCTACCTTGCAATAATTAATTGAAATTAACTTGTTTATTTGGCGGTTGCCTGTCATTTTTAAATCTTACCCTGAAACTGTTTACCAGAGGTGCCCCACACTTCTCTCAAGGCACTCTTACTACCATTTTTGTTTTCAATTCATCTTCTATTGTTTTGTCACTTAAAGCAGCAGTCCACAACCTTTTTGGCACCAGGAACTGGTTTCATGAAGACGATTTTGGTACCAAGGACAGGGTAAGGGGAATGGTTTTGGGGTGATTCAAGCACATTACATCTATTGTACACTTTATTTATATTATTATTACTACATTGCAATATATAATAAAATAATTATACAACTCACTTGCCACTATAAAGCCTGCCACCAGATGCAGCATAATTGTCATTTGTCACTCACTGATAGGGTTTTGATATGAGTCTGCAGGCAATTAATTTATTATGATCTCTGTGCAGTCAAACCTCTTTACTAATGTTAATCTGTATCTGCAGCCACTCTCCAGCACTAGCATCGCCGCCTCAGTTCTACCTCAAATCAGGCATCAGATTCTCATAAGGAGCACGCAACCTAGATCCCCAGCATGCACAGTTTACAATAAGGTTCCCGCTCCTATGGGAATCTAATGCCATCACTGATCTCAGTGGAGCTCAGTGATGCAAGCAGTGGGGAGCAGCTATAAATACAGATGCAGCTTCACTAGCTCACCAGCTGCTCACCTACTGCTGCGTGGCCCAGTTCCTAATAGGGTTTGGGGACCCCTGGTTTAAAGGATATAGTCACCAAAGTTTAGCTACAAATTAGAGACAGAATGCAGATCTCAAAAAGATGTGAAATTTCAAGACAGAAGATATATTTTTCATGACAATTTATTACCACTCCTCCCAAATCACAACACAGAAATTGTTTTGATTCAACACATAAAATGAGACCCCACTTATTTGCAAGTACATCCTACTTTCTCACTTTTCTATTCTGATAGTCTGTAATTTGCTGACATGTTAACCCTACTTCATTTTGGGTTACTTCCCTCTTTCTCTGTTATTATATATATTAATTAAATAAGTCTGGTTTGTTATTAATTCTTATAAAGAATAACTTCTAATCTATTTACTTCTCTGAAATATAAACTTATCTATTGTAAGAAGGTGCAAGAAGCTGACGGTTTCACTATGCCTTCTAATGTAGTAGTGCCTGAGTATTTCATATAGAAATAGACTATATTAATATGAAGTACTTCCTTGTTTCTCTCTTCATGTTATAAATAGGGCACAAAACTGATTTTTAAAAAAAATATGTATGTGAGATTTGTAAGTCTGTAAATTAATCTAGCAATAGTTATAAAGGATATTACAACTTTTTTGTGTGTGTGTGTGATTCCCTGGTTGGGAATCGAACCCAGGCCACAGCGTTGACAGCACCAAAGCCTAGCCACTACACCACCAGGGAATCCCTTACAATATATCTCTTAAGCAGAAGAGAAATAGCTTATAAGCATAAGGCACTGAGTCTGACATTACTGAAAATCTCTGCATTGGAAGAAACAAATGTGGGATGTTAGAAGAGTTAAAAAACAAAAAAGTCGCTGACAAAAGTACGTTGAATGACAGAAGGTGTCAGAAGTGTCATCAGTTGGAATGTTCATGCCCCTAATGATGAAGGCAGATGAACAGTGGTGAAAAAAAGGAAGAAAAGTTTCTCAGATATCCACAAATAATGGGAACAGGCCTAGGGAGCAGATGACACTAAAAGGATAGAGCAAAGTAATGCTGAAAAGATACAATATTCTGAAAACAACAAGCATTGAAAAAGTGGCTTCTCTCTTAGAAAGGGCCATCAAAGCAGTTGAAGTATAAAGCAAAGGTCAGCCAGCGGTGGATTATGGCATTGAGGGCAGAGGCATTCCAGGAGAAAGCATTATTCATAATATCCAAAAAGCAGAAGCAAACCAAATGTCCATCAACTGATGAAATTCCTGAATAAAATGCGATAAAGCTATACATAAAATATTTTTAAACGGTCATTAAAAAATGGAATACTTACATACATACTACAACATGAATATATTATGAAAACATTATGCTAAATGAGAGAAGCCAGATATTGTATGATTCCATTTATATATGGAATGCCAGATTAGGCAAATTTAGACAGTAAGTAAATTAATGGTTCCTTAGGGTTGAGGGGAGAAGGGAGAATGAAGATTGTTGATGAGTCCATAATTTCTTTTAGAGGGGACAAAAATATTCTAAAATTAGACTGTGATAATGGTTGCACAGGCCTGTCAACATACTAAAAACCAATGAACTGTACACTTTAAATAGGTAAACTGTATGTGTAAATTATATCTCCATAAAGCTATTAAAATGCTATCTTATTTGTACTCATAGGATTCTAATTTATGGAGGTTACTGAGTACCAACAATGGAGAGACCAATGCCACTGAAAGAATGTATTATTTGTATTTTCCAAAAGAATGGGGCACACCATGACATACAGGGTGACAGTAGAGCACAAAGTTTGTTCAAGAAGAAGAGAGAGACAAGGGAAAAAGCCTAGACAAGAGCCTTTTGGGAAGTTTCCCCCAGAAAGATAAAGCCAGGCAGGGTAAAAAATGTAGGACTAAAAAAAAAAAAATATAGGACTGGCTAGTGGGAATAATTCCTGGGGGCTTTGGGCTACAGAGCTGTCTCTAGTTGTCCTGTTGTGGCCCTGGGTTGCTTTAAGGCACAGAAAATAATGGCTGGGTGTGTGAGAGTTAGAGAAGGAGGTAGCTGCAGGCTACAGATTCAGTTAGTTGGTTGAAAGGCATGCTCAAGGCAAGTTGTTATTATCTTCAGGAATGAGCAAGCCCTGGGAGGGGCAGTTTCTTCCCAGGTTTGTAAAGCCTTCAAATGCCAGAGCATGAAGAATACAGAAAATAAAAAATATAATTAATACAAACATATACGATAGAAATTCACAGGTTGATTCTAATATTCATATGGAAATACAAGGGACCCAGAAGAGTGGAAACAATCTTGGAAGGAGAGAGAAAAACAACTTAAAGTGCATGACATCAGACTTATTACAACGCTACAGTAATAAAGACAACACAGTAGTATTGCCATAAGGACAGAAAAACACAACAATGGAGAGACCAATGCCACAGGGTAACAGGGTCCAGACACAGACCTAACAACAGTTGATTGATTTTCTATAAAGGACTAAAAGTAATTCATTGGTGAAAGGAAAGTCTTTTACAACAAATGGTGTTAAAACACCTGAATATCCATATGTACAGCAGGGAGTGGGAAGGAACAAATCTAGACCTATACCTCACAGCATTCATAAAAATTAATTCAAGATAAATCGAAGACCTAAACATAAAGTTAAAACTATATATGAAGCTTTGAGAAGAATACACAGAATACCTTTGTGGCCTTAAAGTTAGCAAAGAGTTCTTAAAATTGTGGATGCAAAGGGGTTCTATACAAAGTAACCTCACAGAGTGATCTGATCATAAATTCCTAATTGGCAGGTCATGGTGGGTAGTCACACCCCAGGCATATAACTTCTTTATTAAAAGGTTTATCTTTGCCTTAAGCAAGCCCTGTCCATTATTTCTGTGCACCTAGGTTAACACACCTTTGAAATGCCTCTTTTCAGAACCATCCTCAAGACAGCACATAACCTTCTTAACTACCCTGTAATCCAAGCCTGTCCAACCTGGGGCCGGAGCCACATGCAGTCCAGGACAGCTTTGAATGCAACCCAACACAAATTAGTAAATTTTCTTAAAACATTACAAAAATTATGCACAGACCTTTTTTTAGCTCATCAGCTATTCTTAATGCTAGTGTATTTCATGTATGGCCCAAGACAATTCTTGCAATGTGGCCCAGGGAAGCCAAAAGGTTCAATATTTCTGCTGTAATCCAATCCTCCACCTTGCTTTTTCAACCTTCATGTAATCTTCCTTAAATTCCCTCCTTAATTCTAAATCAAAGAAGCTGCAAAGTTCCATTCCGGGAAGCATTCTCCTCAGTCTCTTGGGATCTTCTTGGCTCCAGGTGTATCCTCTGTTTGGCTCAAATAAAAATTCTCTAAAGGTTTGGATAGCCTTATGATGACAATATATAAAAAGCACTAACCATAAAAGAAAAAAATGATAAATTGGCCTTTACTGAAATTAAAAACTTCAAAAGATAGCACTAGAAAAATAAAAAAGGAGGCCACAGACTAGGAGAAAACATTCACAATGCACATATCCACAATATATAAAGAACTCCTAAAAATCAATAATAAAAATTCAAACAACACAATTTGGGCAAAAGTTTTGAACAGACATTTCATAAATATGAATGACCAATATGCACATGAAAAGGTGCTCCTCCTCATCAAGAGTCATCAGCAAAATGCAAATTAAAACCACAATGCTACTACCTCACACTTACTAGAATGGCTGAAGTTTCAAAACTATTCAATACCATATGATGGTAAGAATATGCAGGAACTGCAACTCTTACAAATTGCTGATGTAAATATAAAATAGTATAACCCCACTGAAAACAGCTTGGGAGTTTCTTATAAAGTTAAATATGTATCTAGTAATTCCACTGCTAGGTATGTATGTACCCAAGGACATTACAACATATGTTCACAAAAAAGCATTGTATAAGAATGTTCACAGTAGTCATATTCATAATAGCTAAAAACTGAAAAGCAACTCAAATGTTTATCAATAGATTCAAAACTATGGTATGTTTATACTATTGAATAGTACTCAGCAATAAAAAGAAATGAATCACCAATATATCTCAGAAACATTATGTTGGGTCTAAGAAGTTACTTGCAAAAATACTACAGATTTTATGATTCCATTCATATGAAATGCTAGAACAGGCAAAATGACACTATACCCAGCAACTAAAACAATCATTGCCTGGCTGTAGGGGAAGGGATAGTGACTAAAATAAGCACAAGTAAACTTATGAGGTAAGGAAAATATATTAATTCAAGTGGTGGATAATGGTTTTCTACAGCCATCAAAATTTGCTGAACTCATTTAACAAATTCATTCAAAATCTTTATATTTTATTAAATGCAAATCATAACTTTAAAATGGGAAAATTCATTGAATGCAGAGAACTGCCATACAAATATTGCATAAAAACAAATACCTTTGTCCACCTGCAAAGCTTCACCCCAGAGTGGCTCCCAATCAACTGATAACCTGAATGGAAAAACAGGGAACACAAAATAGAATTGATTCAAGGCCTCATATCAAAAGACGCTTACAATAAAACTAGCAAAATCTTTTTTTTTTTTTTTTTTGCTTAAACAATGGTCCGCAACAACACAGTAGCAAAAACATTAAAATTCAATTCACCAGAATGATAAAACAATTTAAAATGTGTATGTATCTATTAATGTACACTGAAAACACATAAATAAACGATAGGCTAATCTAAAATTATAAGGAAAGATTTTAACATCTCTCAGTATCTAACAGATCTCACAGACCAAAATTTAGTAGAAGTCTAAGATCTGAGCAACACAGTAAACGTAAGGACACATAGCACTGCACTCAACAACTATGGCATGCATATGCTTTTCAAAGATGCAGGAACATTTATAAAAATGAACCATATGCTGGGCCATAAAGCAAAAGCAAATAACAATGTTTCAAATGAATAATTTGGGAATTCTCATCAGTAATCTTTGAAAAATGATGAGAGGACAAGAGATTAAAATAAAGAAATATTCCCAAAACTGAAACTCTAGGAACTATAACCTAACATGAATCTCAGCACCACTCTACAACCTACCATTTAAATTTTCTGAGCCACATAAGACATGAAAAGCATCGAAAAGCCATGCCAAAGTAATCATATTTCCTTTTTTAACTAGTAGCGCAAAAAAGTAGAACATCCCGATTTCAGAACACATTAATAAAGCTTCTCACGGGGCTTCAAGTAATGAGCCATAATTATTATCATGAGTCTCTTGCACAAAAAGACTCTTCACTTGCAAACAAATGAGGCAAATAGAGAGATACAGTATGGATGATGGCATAAGTGGATCAGTGGCTGGTTAAACATCTATATGCACAGTGTGATGATTAATGGAACGATGTCAATTTGGATTACAAGCATCTAGCGGCAATATCACAAGGCTTTGTGTTTTATTCTTTTCCACACTTATGTAAACATGCTGCATATAAATAAACAAAGCACTGCTTATCTAACTGAAGATGGAACCGAGACCAACTAAATAGCTAAATGGTGAGCACACAATGCAACATACAGATAATGCATTATAGAATTGTACACCTAAAACTTATATAATTTTACTAACCAATGTCACCCCAATAAAATTAATTTTAAACAAACTTTTCAAGATTTCCAGAGAAAATCCTAGTTCTTTTAGATTCCTACATTATGTGTGCTGTTCATATCACTATCACAAAAATCACATTCTATTTTATTAGTTCTTAAATCATTTTATCCCAAGATACGGAGGGTTCTACAAAGTTTTGCATTTAGGTGGGTATGAAAAAAGCTTCACAATGCAGGAAGGAGCGACCTGCATCTGACCACAAAGCCAAGATAAGGCAACACGATGCAGTTGCTGAAAATCATAGTGCAGAATTCTGCTTCTAACTAAATGGAGTAACAAATGGTTTACTCTCCCACCTGAAATACCAAAAAATAGACCAAATATATTGAACAACACTTTTCAAGACATGAACCATCAGGCAACAAAGGATGGTGATCCCAGACAGATAGGAATCAAACAAGGTGCATCTTACCATTACCAAAGATTACTGCCTTGAAAGTCTCTGAACTCTGCAGCTGGGAGAGGCAAGCCACATAAAGCTCAGTGTTCTACAAGTTGAGGACATGAAAGTGAGGGGCTGAGGAGCCTTGTGGCTAGAGTTTGCAGGACTGAGAACCAGACAGACAAAAGCTACACAGAGACTGAACTCAAGTTCTGTAGAGGATTCCTATAAGACTAGGTCAAACAATTAATTTCACAAACTCATCCTAGAACAAGTGCTACAAACCTCATTGCTAAATACCACTAGCAGCCTTCGAAGTACTCCCCTTGGGAAGCTATACACTGATGCCAGCACCTAGTCCACCCTTCAAAGCAGTTTTGGAACTCTTTTCCTGGAATGGCCATCAGAGATGTCGTCATCCCCAAACTCTGACAATAAAGTTTGCAAACATGCCACTGTGTGCTTACATTGTCAGCACCGTACAAAAAACCTGGTAAGGTGTCATAACCTTGTCAAGTTGTTTGTACAATGCTGCCAACGTAAGCGCAGGGTGGCATGTTTGCAAATTTAATTGTCAGACAGGAAATTCAAGATTCACAATGCACTGGGCAAGGGACACACAAGTGTTTTGCCTCAACAGTGGAAAATAATTAGCTATATACTCAGCTGGCTCTGGTCACACCTAACAAATCATAAAAGATTAAGAGGCTCAAAACTGTTTCCAAGTAACTCCTCTTAGTCCCAGAACAAAGCTCAAGAATGTTTATAGGAATAAAAAAATATCTAGTACCCAGTAAAATAAAATTAGATCTAGTATCCAATCAAAGATTACCAAGCATTTAAACAAACAGAAAAACATGACCAAAATTGAGGAAAATAATCCAGCAACCAAAACTGAACTAGAAATGACCCACAGGTTAGCAGATTAGGACATTAAAACAATTATAATTATGTTCCATAGGCTCAAACAGTTAAGCAGAGACATGTATGATATAAAGTGACCCATACTGAACTTCTAGAGATTAAAAACTACATTGTCTAAGCTCAAAACTACACTGGACAGAATTAATGGAAGATTATACATTCAAGGAGAAAAAATTACTAAATTAAACTTTGAGACATACCAATAGAAACTGCCCAAAAATAAAAAACGCAACAGAAAAAAGAATTTCAAACAATGAAAAGAGCACTCAAGTGGACTATTACACAAGGGGTATCTGGAAAGTATACGGCCATGTTATATGAAAAAAATAGAAGCATTTCTAGACAGCCCTCATACATGTAACTGGAATCCCCCCAAAAAAGCAGAGAGAAGGGGTGACAGAAAAATATTTGACCAAATATTTTTAGCCAAAATGTGTTCTAATTTATTAAAACTATAAATCCACAAAACCAAGAAGTT
Organism: Lyroderma lyra; assembly: GCA_004026885.1. Classification (NCBI taxonomy): domain Eukaryota; kingdom Metazoa; phylum Chordata; class Mammalia; order Chiroptera; family Megadermatidae; genus Lyroderma; species Lyroderma lyra. The sequence continues at coordinate 52,372 of PVJL010006179.1, read as the reverse complement.
CAACAAATCCCAAATAAAAGAAAAAAAAAAAGGAAACAATATTAAGATACAATATTAAGATAAATTGCTCAAAATCGGTAATTAAGAGAAAAATAGCCAGGGAATAAAAAACATTACATTCAAAGGAACAAACCAAAGATGACTGCAGTGCCCTCACATCAGAGACAATGCAAACAAACAGTGGAACAACATGACAGAAAAAAACCTACAATTCTATATCCCAAAAAACAAACAAACAAAAATCCTACAAAAATGAAGGTAAAATAAAGCCTGTGTCAGATATACAAAAGCTGAAATAATTTATCACCAACAAAAACACACTAGAAGAAATGCTAAAGTCCTTCAGGCAGAAGGCTAAGGCTACTACTAGAAAGAACTCAGGTCTACACAAAGGAACGAACAGCACCAAAAGTGGTAACGTAAGTCAATATATAAAATTTTTCTAATTATTTAAATGCTCAATAGATAACTGACGTAACCAAAATAAATAATAACAATGTAGTATAGGGTTTATAACATATGTAAAAATAAAATGTATGCTAGCAATGGCATATAAGTTGAGAAGGGGAAAACAGAATTATACTATCGAAGGCAGTTCTACACATGAAGTCCTATTAACACCACTCAAAGACATACTGTGATAGATAAAGAGATAATAGTATAAAGCAAGCTGGTCCAAACTGTGGCCCTTGCGGCCCAGGATGGCTATAAATGTGACTCAACACAAATTTATAAACTTTCTTAAAACATTATAAAAATTATGCACAGACCTTTTTTTTAGCTCATCAGCTATCGTTAGTGTTAAAGTATTTTTATATGTGGCCAAGACAATTCTTCTTTTTCCAATGTGCCCCAGGGAAGCCAAAAGGTTGGCTACCCCTAGTATAAAGCCTCGAGCAATGACTAAAGTAAAAAATTGGTACAACAGCAAATAAGCCAACAAAGGATATAAAACAGAATTATAAAACAATCAATCTAAAAGAAGACAGAAAAACAAGAAAAAGAATATCAAAGAACACAAGACAAGCAGAAAACAAACAGAGAGATGATGGATTTAAATCAATTATAAAATCATTTTAAAGTCTATATATCCTAAAAAACAGATTTTATATAGAACAATGTTTATATATATTTACAAACATATATATATGTAGTTTATTTATATATATATATATATATATATATATATACACACACACACACACACACACACACACTCTGTATATTCTTATTTGTCTCCTCTAACAGGTTGACAGTTCCTTGAAGAAAATACTGTGTCTCATGTTTCTCTGCATTGCCATAATTGTCACATAGAAAGTTCTCAGTAAATACAGAAAGAGGAGGGAAGGCAGTTTAGAGGTTCCCAAGTCACCTCTTTCTTCCAGGAAACCACTATTATTTGTACATTGAACTACAGCCTCCTTAATAAGGTATGACCACAAAAATCCAGATATACTTGGACATATAAAATATTTGTAATTCACCCAGCATTATATCAAAGTAAGCTTTTCCCCATGTGTAATAATTTTCCTTTAATAAACAGTAATTTGTAAAGAAGCCAGTGATGGCATGTTCTATCTCCATAACTGAGCTACATCCCAATAAACCAAACAAAGAGGAATTTGCTGGCCCAAACAGCCAATACAGAAGTGATCCATAGAAACAACACAGTGACTCCTTAGCTAAAACTGGCATAAGGTGACACAGCAAGACTGGACACATAGCAGATCTACCTAATACAGAGAGACAGCCAAAATGAAGAAACAAAAAAATATGCCCCAAATGAAAGAACAGGAGAAAAACTCCAGAAAAAGAACTAAACAAAATGAAGGCAAGCAACCTACCAGATATAGAGTTCAAAAGGATACTTAAAAAGAAAGCAAGAAAGAAAAAAAGATGATCAGGGAACTTAGGAAGTAAACAGAGAGCCTGCAAGCATAAAAAAATGACATTAAAAACTATAAAAAAAGAACCAGTCAGAAGTGAAAAATACAGAAGTGAAATGAAAAATGCACAAGAAATCACCAGCAGACTAAATGAAGCAGAGGATGAAATCAATGAGTTGGAAGACACAGTAACAGACAATACCCAATTGGAATAGCAAAAAAGAAACAAATATCCAAAAAAATAAGGACAATTTAAGAGACCTCGGGGACAGCATTAAATGTAACAATATTCACATCATAGTAGTACCAGAAGAAGAAGAGAGAAAACAAGGGACTGAGGTCTAGTTGAAGAAATAATGACTGAAAACTTTCCTAACCTGGTGAAGGAAATAATCATATAAGCCCAAGAAGTATGGAGAGTCCCAAACAAGATAAAGCCAAACAGGCCCACACCAAAACACATAATTAAAAAGACAAAAGTAAAGGAGAATCCTAAAAGCAGCAAGAGAAAAGCAGTTAGCTACTTACAAGAAAGCTTCCATGAGACTATCAGCTATTTTCTCAAAAGTAACTTTGCAGGCCAGAAGAGATTGGCATGAAATAGTCGAAGTGATAAAAAGCAAGGACCTAAAACCAAGATTACTCTACCCAGTAAGGCTATCACAAAAAACAAGCTTGTCTACCCCGCAACCCATGGGACACATGTGGCCAAAATGGCTTTGAATGTGGCCCAACACAAATTCATAAACTTTCTTAAAACATCACGAAAATTATGCACAGACCTGGTTTTTAGCTCATCAGCTATCATTAGTGCTAGTGTATTTTATGTGTGGCCCAAGACAATTATTCTTCCAATGTGGCCCATGGAAGCCAAAAGATTAGACATCCCTAATTTAAAATAAAGGACAAAACATGTCATCAAGATGGCAGCATGAGAGAAGCTCCTTGAAATCTCCCCTGGAAGTCAAAACAAATTGAACAACTATATTTCAACAAAGAATTCCCTATACAACACAAAAACAGCTGTGAGACCCACTCATCACACAGAAACACATGAAGGGGGAAATGTGGAGACAGGGGCCATGGGATGCAGCCTGGAACTCACTGCAGTCCTAGAACAGAAGGAATGACAAGGTAACAAGAGCTCCTTCTCTGGCTCCCAGAATTCCTGCCTGAGGAATCAGCATATAATACGATTATACCCAGCATTCGCAGCCAAGACTGAATACAAAAAGTGAAAGCCCATACTGCCCTCACTGCCAGGCAGAAAACAAAGGCACAGAGTTTAGTCATTGCCCCCACACCCCACACACAGCTCACCCCACACACAAACCCTTCCCAGTGTTTCCATTGGCCCCAGAAGAAACCACAACAGTGAGTGTTGAGTTAAAGAGTAGAATATCTATAATGCTGAAAATGAAAGAGACAGTTCCTGAGCAGCTAATTCCAGCGACAGGGAAGGAGTGGTAGGGACAAAAGAGCTGCAAGCTGGCAGTGGCCATTATCTAAAGCCATAAACACACACCTACAGCCACCTCCAATGCACCCCACCCCCACCTTATCCCACTGAAACCAGCCAGGGAAGCCAGACACACAGGAGCTGCTGCTTTTTTCTACAGAGACAGCAATGAAGTTTCAGAGGCTTGGAGCCCCATCAGCCACCACATTTCCCATGGCAATGGTGAACTGAGACCAAGGCGATCATGTAAAAGAGGAGAAGCCCACCTCACAGAAAATCACCGATTGCAAAAAGAAGGAATAATGCAAGAGAAAATAAAATGCTTCATATCTACCTGTGGCAGAATCCAATCTTGTACATGCCCAGGAAGAGAAACACATTAATTGCTATGAATAACCACGGGAACTAAGTTGCTCAGAAAGAAAATGTAAAAATGTTAACAAAATGAGCTTAAAGACATGGAAATATGTGACTTAAATCACAGAAAATTCAAGACTGCAGTTTTGAATAAACTCAACAAGATGCAAGAAAACTCAGTTTGAAGACTTAGAAAAAAATCAATAAAAAAATGAATATTTTATTAAAGAAAATGAAATTTTAAAAAGAACCAAACAGAAATTCTAGAGATGAGGAACTCAAAAAAAGAGATGAAGACTGAAACAGCTAGTTTAGAAAATAGACCTGACCAGATGGAGGAAAGAATTAGTGATTTTGGAGACACTGGAGACAGAAGTATGGAAATGACAAAGATGGAAGAAGAGAGTTAGAAGAAATGAAAGAACTCTACAAGAACTATCTGACTCCATCACAAATAGCAACATAAGAATAATGGGTATATTAGAAGAAGACAGCGAGAAGGCACAGAGAATCTATTCAAACAGTTGACAAGAACTTCCCAAACCTATGGAAAGAAATGGATGTTCAAATCCAAGAAGCCAACAGAACACTTAACTACCTCAATTCTAACAGACCTTCTCCAAGGCACATTATATTGAAGTTGTCAAAGATCAATGACAAAGAAAGAATTCTCAAGGCAGCCAGGAAAAGAAGACTGTACTCTATAAAGTTAAGCCCATTAGATTATGATTAGACTTCTCAGCAGAAACTCTACAATCCAGGAGGGAGTAGAATCAATTATTCAAACTATTGAAAGAGAGACATTACCAGCCAAAAATAATTTATCCAGCAAACTTATCCTTTAGATATGAAGGAGGAATAAAGACCTTTCAAAATATACAGAAGCTGAAGGAATTCTCCACCATGAGACCTGCACTGCAGGAAATACTGAGTTTTCTTGCATCTTGTTGTGTTTATTCAAAACTGCAATCTTGAATTTTCTGTCATCAGAGGGATTGTTCATCATGAATTTGTACCAACTGGACAAACAGTCAACCAAGTTTACTATTTAGAAGTGCTAAAAAAGCTGCATGAAAAAGCCAAGTTCGACACCAACTTTTTACCAACGACTCATGGCTCTTGCATCACAACAATGCACCAGTTCACACAGCACTGTCTGTGAGGGAGTTTTTAGCCAGTACACATGTAATTGTAATGGAACATCCTCCCTACTCACCTAATCTGGCCCCAATGACTTTTTTGTTTTTTACCCAAAGATAAAGGAAATATTGAAAGGAGGACATGCTGAAGACATTCAGGACATCAAGAGTAATATGACGAGAGCTGTGATGGCCATTCCAGAAAGAGTTCCAAAATTACTTTGAAGGGTTAACTAGGCACTGGCATCGGTGCACAGCTTCCCAAGGGAAGTATTTCTAAGGTAACCATAGTGATATTCAGCAATAAGGTATGTAGCACTTCTTCTAGGATGAGTTGGCCAACTTACTTGTCAGACTTCATATAAAGAACTTGTATGACTCAACTAAAAACAAACCAACCAATTAAAAAATGGGCTGAGGAGGACCTGACAGACATTTCTCCCAGGAAGACTTATAAATAGCCAAGAGAAATAGGAAAAAATGCTCAACTTCACTAGCTGTTAAGGAAATGTAAACCAAAACCACAATGAGATACCACCTCACACCTGTTAAAATGACTATAATCAACAAGACAAATAATAGCAAGTGCTGGAGAGGGTGTGGAAGAAAAGGAATCCTCATACACTGCTGGTGGGAAAGCAAACTGGTACAGCCACTATGGAGGACAGTATGGAGGTTTCTCAAAAAACTAGGAATAGAGTTACCATATGACCCAGCAATTCCAAAATTGTGAAAACCTGTTTTCACACCAAAAATGTGAAAACCTTAGTCCGCAAAGATATATGTACCCCAATGATCATCGCAGCAGTATTCAGGGTGGCCAAGTCATGTAAACAGCCACAGTGTCCTTTGATAGACAACTGGATAAAGAAGCTGTACATATATGCAATGGACTCAGCCATAAGAAAAGATGACATATGGCCATTTATGACAACATGGATGGACCTTGAGATCATCACGCAAAGCAAAGTAAGCCAGAAAGAAAACACCAAGAACCACATAATTTCACTCATATATGGAACACAAAGCAGAAAGCAACAAAAAAAACAAAAACTGGACATAATCAATAGTTTAGTGGTTATCTGAGGGTAAGGGTGGAGGGGGCTGAGAGAGAAGGGACAGGGTCTCAAATATATGGTGATAGAAAGAAAAGAGACTCCAGGTGATGAACAAATAACACAACACATAAGATAATGTATTGTAGAATTGTACATCTGTAACTGATGTAGTTTTTACTAACCAATGACACCCCATAAATTTAACCATTAAAAAAAAAAAAAAGACTGCCATTTGCAACAAAATGATGGATCTTGAGATTATCCTGCTAAGCGAAATAAGTCAGACAGAAAAAGTTGAGAACCATATGACTTCACTCATGTAGGATATAAAAGTGAAACCAACAAAGGTACAACACAAACAAAAACTCAGAGACACAAACAACAGTTTACTGGTTACCAGAGGAGAGCGGGAATGGTAGAGGAAAGAGATAAAATAAAAAGATCAATCAATCAATCAATCAATCATAGGTAAAGACCCAAAGTCATTTAATGTGAGTATAACAACAACAAAAAATGCTTGCTATACATTCACTAATATCCAGTTCTGTTCAATCAGGGCATTTCAAACTTCTTTCTTTTTAGATCGAGGGATTGTTATAAATTAATTAATTGATTGATTGATTGATTAAATAAACAAACACCTGTAGGTACAAAAGCATATGCTAAAAAAAAATTCTAAGTTATAAAATTCAGATAGGAAATTCAATCCAATGTCAAGACACTGACAAATGAAGACATTTTTAATATAAGAAAATAAATAAAAACAAATAAAGTTGAAGGACAGATAAAGAGCTCCCAAGACAATAAAAAGCAAAAGGAGTTCATTATCACCAAAACAGTATTATAAGAAATTTTAGAGAAACTTCTTTAAGTCAAAAAAAAAATCAAAAATATGAACAATAAAATGGCAATAACCACATATCTATCAACAATTACTTTCATGTAAATGAATTAAATGCTCTAATCAAAAACACAGGGCAGCTGAATGGGTAAGAAAACAAAACCCTTACATATCCTGCCTGTAAGAGACTCACTTCAGACTGAAAGAAATACAAAGACTGAAAGTAAAGAGATAGAAAAAGTTATTTTATGGAAATGAAAACAAATAAAAAAAACTGGGGTAGCAAAACTTACTCCAGACAAAATAGACTTTAAAATAAAGGATATAAACAAGTGACAAAGGACTCAATAATTCCACTTCTGGTATTTATCCAAAGAAACTGAAAACACTACTTTGAGGAGACACATGCATCCATATGCTTTTTGCAGCATTACTTAGTGACCAAGGTGGAGAGGCAGCCTGGGTATCCCTTAATGGATAAATGGATAAAGAGGAGGTGGCACATATTAACAATGGAATATTGTTCAGCCATGGAAGGGAACGGGTTCTTGCCATCTGCAGGAGCATGGATGGATTTGGAGGTTAATGTGCTGAGTGGAGTATGTCAGGCAGAGAAACACAGATGCAATGTCATTTCACTTATATGTAAAATCTAAAAAACAAAGTAAACAAACAAAACAGAAACAAACTCATAGATACAGAGAACATTTTGATGGTTGCCAGATGGCAGGAGTGTTAGGGGAGTGGAGGAAAAAGGGAAAGAGATGAAGAAGTACACATCAATTGTCACAAAGTAGTCAGAGAGATGTAGGTATAGTATAAGAAATATAGTCAATAATATTGCAATAACTATGTATGGTGTCAGATGGGTACTAGACTTGGGGTGATAGATGAGAGGGGAGTTGGAGTACAGGGTGCAAAAGGTGAAGGAATTAAAAAGTACAAACTGGTAGTTACAAAATAGTCAGGGAGATACAAAGTAAAGCATAGGGAATATAGTCAATAATATAATAACTATGCATAGTGCCACATGAGTATTAGACTAGACAGAGGTATCACTTCTTAAATTATAACTACAATGCTATACACCTGACATTAATATAAAATAATACTGAATGTCAACTGTAATTGAACAATTTTAAAAGGGGGTAAAAGGCAATAAATGATCCAAATTTCCAGGTATAAAACAAATACATCATGGGGATGTAAAGTACAAGCATAGGAAATATAGTCAGTAATATTGTGACAGCATAGTATGATGTCAAATGGTTGCTGGACTTATCATGGTGATCATTTCTTTAGGTATATAAATGTTGAACAACTATGGTGTATACCTGAAACTGATACAATGTTGTATGTTAGCTATATATTTTAATAAAAACATTAGCTTTAAAAAGACTATAGTAGTACAACAACAATTTTTGAGGATTTTCACCTTGTTTAGTCAGGGCTTCTCGGAGAGCAGGAGTTATCATAGCTCTTCTTTCATTGGCTTCATTCCTCTCTGTGTTCCTAAACAAACCACTTTTCTCTTCCTGTTGTGCCTTTTTTCTCTGTATTAAAATAATAAGAATGAAATAAAAAAATGACAATGTGCAGCAATCATGAAAATATTACCAGGTATAATACAAGTAATACAAGAGACATAGGCATTTACATTTCAATATGAGATTAAAGGCAATAAAACTTTTGACCCATTTAAACAGTAAAATCTCTAATAAGTAATACTGAAAATAATCTACGAGGACTGTCCAGAAAAAATCCAGCCAAAAATGCCTCTATTTTTCATATTACATGGCTGGATACTTTCTGGATAGCCCTTGTATACCTTATTATAAAAAAGCATTTTTTCTGTAAAACCATGTAATATATGTTAAATTATACAAAAATTCTCTCATATTAAATAATATTAAAATATCACTAAATTTTTGTTATTTTATCTTTGTGCATAATAAGTGGTATGGTGATCAAATTAATCAGAAGATAATTAGTAAGGAAGGTACTACTATTGAAGTCTTAATGAAGATACCAAGAAGTATAGGGTAATTGTGATTTTTGTTATTAATTTAATTGCAATTACATTGTATTATTTTCAATAAATGTGTAAATTCCTAGAAAAAAATGGCAATTTCCAATAAAAATAACAGCACTACAATCATGAACATGTAACATGGATAAAAAGGTTCATCATAAACCATGGCCCACAACCCCATTCTCTCCAAAGTGATCACATTTCCAGTCAGACAGTGACCTAAAGAAGAGCCAGTCTTTTTTCTTTTTTAAAAACAAGTAAGTATATACTCAAACACACACACCCAAAAAACATAAATCAATAATCACTTATCTAGATGTCAAATATTTTAGCATACTAAGAACAAACAAGCTTTATAACATCAGCGAGTTATTTCTCTGAATTTCAATTTTCTCATCAAGAAAAAAGAGGAAAGTGGTTATCTGTGGAGCAGGAATGTATTGAAGATTAAATGAAATAAAATCACCTGGCACAATGCCTGATACATAATAGAAATTTTAAAAACTACAGCTACTGCTGGTTATTACATCTGCAAACCTCCAAACACAAGTCACGAAAGTGCTCTGGGCTGCCCAGACAACCATCTGCTCAGAGACCAAGTTACTCCACCCTCTTCACCTGCTGCTCCAATGGCTCTTTTTAGAAGATCCCATGAGGGAATTTTGTCTTCAGCAACAGAAAGAAATCTGAAGGATAAAATTGTGTTTCCTTTTGACTCTCACCACTAGAAAATTCTGCAGCATACCTCTGGTTACTGTGTAAAGTGGTGTCCAAACTTTCGGCTTCCCTGCGCCACATTAGAAGAACTGTCTTGGGCCACACATAAAATACACTAACACTAATGATAAGGTATAAGGCAATAAATGATCCAAATTTCCAGGTATAAAACAAATACATCATAGATCACAAAAAATATGTTTTACGAATTTGTGTTGGACCACATTCACAGCCATCCTGGGCCGCAGGTTGGACATGCCTGGTATGAGGTCTTGCATGGTGCCTGTCTGGTACTTTATGAAAGTGGTTTCATATTACAAAACGACCCTCATTCATCCTTTGCACTGATTTCTTACTCTCTTTTTAAATCTTACTATATGGATACACAAGTACATTTTTAAAGTTATCTCAATGTATTTTTTAGAAGATGGTAGAGGGCTAATTAATATTTTTGAAACAACACACAAAGTCAGTGTTACACTTTAGAGGAAATATTCACCAGATCTTACTAAGAGCTTTAGAAATTCAAAATAACACCTTGACAGTAGCCCTACCACCAATCCCTAGACTATCCTCAGTGCCTGTCCATTTTCAATGTTCAGCCCCCAGTGAATCTGTGAGCAGACTCACACAGTAATACCCATTTCTACCTAAAAATGGAAACATCTCACAAATGACATAATATCAAACTTATACAGAAGGGAGGGCAGTCCATCTGAAGCCAGGCAATAGGTGATAGGGATTCACTATATCATTCTGTGTACTACTGTGAATGTTCAAAGTTCTCTAAACATAAAATGTGAAACAGATTTAAAATATTTTTAAAATAGAGAAAGGTAAACCATTGAAATTTGGAGTTAATTTCTCTACCTTCTCTGTTACTTCAGGACTTGCTCTGAAATACAAAGTCAGTGAAAAAGCACTTAGAGAGTCAAATGTACCAAATGAGAAACATAAACCCACAATTATTTCTATCTGCCCTAAAAGTCAGCATTCCAAATTACAAAATATAATCAAAATGCAAAGTTAATGAACAATTTTGGTTCTGTTAATAGTTCTCAACTGCACACTTTGAGATGGAACTGAAGAAACATAACATTAATCATTTGTTCTTATCTATTATAAAAGCAGTTGGTTTGATGCTAGGCATTTTATAAAAAAAAATAGGCTCCTGTTATTATTTTAAAATAGTTAAAAATAAAAGAATCCTTTGGCTTTTTAGAAAAATCTATTCAGACCTAAAATCAAAGAAGTGAGCTTGAAAATGCAGTCTTGTAGTGCAGCAAAATAAACTAACCTTGACCTTGAGAGCATTTAAATGTCTCTGAAGTAATTCTACAGGAAGTTAACAGTAATTCCCTACTAATGATACAAGAATTGATAGAAGGTGGCAGTATTTACTCTTGAAAGCCACTGTCACTACAAAACATCACCAGCCTACTTGCTTAACACAAAGACCATATAAATCCAAAACTGGACCTAGCCCATGACACTGGTACTAGACCACTGTACTAAGAGCTTAGCATACACCCTTATGTGGCTTAAAAAAAAAAATTTCTGACCACTATGAATATACTCTTAAAGAATGTCCATGGAACACTGTCCATGTCCCATCACTAGAGAAATTACCCGTTATAACATGTGAGTGTAGCTACTTCATTTTCAAATCACTTAAACACAAACATTTTTAAAGCGATCAGAGGCTATGATTAAGTCTTGAGCATTCAGGGCAAACACCATTTATCATTCGTTGCCTCTCTGACAATTTAGTCCTATCTTTCATATGCAGAAGCAACTTCATTTCTGAAAAGAAATACAATGGTTCATAACACACCCTAAGAAAGTGCAAAGCCTCATTCAAATTCTAATCTCCTAGCTGCAAACATTATTTACTGTTTGCCTAAAATATAACAGTACAACAACTACATGCAGGCAAAGAGTAAATAATGTCTGCAGCTAGGAGATTAGAATTTGAATGAGGCTTTGCACTTTCTTAGGGTGTGTTATTTTTATGTTTTATGTTATTTTTATAGCTCTTTTATAGGCTGACTGTATTAAAATAACCTCTAGAGAAACTAGAGATTATATATGCAAAGTATTCTACATAAACTGGTAACGATGGGAATCATGTGATGGTAAACAAGGATCAATAAAATAAAATAAACAAACATTTAAATAGATAAACAATCAGAAACACTTCCCCCCCCCCCCCAGAAATGTGTGCTTGTTTGTTGCAAAACACTTGTTTGGCACTTATCCAACTAGGTAGTATTTTATAATACTTTAAGATCTTTAGTAAGTCACTTTCTTAGCCTGGTTTTTGTCAAAGGCAATTTTGGGGTGGTACTGTGGTTCCTGGGATGATATAAAAATGAGTTAGGTAATATTGTATAATGTCATTTTTTGTTATATTTTAAGAAGAAAATTACTACCATTTTTGCTCCCACTGTTACATAACATTCATACAGTCCTATCTGCTTATAAAAATACTTTTCACGTATATGTGAGTCGTTTTTAATAAGTCAGCCTGTCTATACCTAAAGCCATGCCAACACAGGCTAGGCATTCAGTAAACAGCCAAATAAATGAATAAATGCCTCAAAACTACCAGACAGCTATTTCTATCTCTAGAAAAGCAGTTCTCACTTGTTTTAGTAACTGATTCTAGAGATGGCAGCTTTCAATATTAAAAAGTCTTCTTCAGGTCTAATTCAAACTTCTGCTGCAGTTTATAACCCCACTTCACTGCAGGTTCCTATTTCTCTAATGAAGGAATCCCCTATATACCACTCACTTGTCAGGGCTCAGTTTTTAAATGAACAATTTTCAACAAGACTCAAAGCATTTTGTATATATTCGGCTTGAAGGATGCTTTATGAACTTTTTGAAAAGCAGTTTGACTAAGTATGTCAAGAGTTTTAAAATTGCTTTCCTCTGACCTAGTGACCTTCTTTTGGATACCTAGCTTAAAGAAATAGTCCATAATTCACTAGTAAGTGTCCCTAGCTACAAGGGCCATGAATGAGTAGGCTAATTTAAAGGCAGTCTCTTGAAGCTAAAGGGATGTCATCTTTTGTTTCTGGGTGAATTAAACACTGGAAGCCTTAAAAATGATTATGAAAGGAGAACTAGCTTCATGTTATTCCACTGCAGTACATCGGAACTGGAAACACTGAACTCCTTTTGTAAACTGAAATGTTTCTCTACTGAGTAATTACCAAATATTCAACCATTTATTTCTAATACTAATGATACTGATACCACTGTTGGTCTGCGTAACCAGAACATGCCTTGGAGAGTCTTGAGCAACACTTTTTACTGCAGAAAAAAAAAGTAGCAATCCCTTCTATTAATACATTTACAAATCATAATGTGAGAGAAACAAAATAACTAACCTAAGAATTGTCAGGCTCTTCCCGACTCCTTGTTTTCTCTACTTAAACTCTTCAACTTCCCTTATGGGAACCACTTTTCCCCAGGGGAGGCAACAAAGGGGCATGAAACCAAGAGATGGGGTCTAAGCTTGACCCCACCCACTTACTGCCAGTCATCTGACTATACTTCTCTAAGCCTGTTTCTTACCCTGTAAAATGGTAAAGTGGAGATGATAATAGTACAGATATCAGGGTCATTGTGAAGATTGAATGAAATTACCCAAGTGTACTCTGATTTCTCATAATACTCTGAACCTACACTGGAATACTCTCTCTCCTCACTCCCCCAACCCACTCATCCTATTCAATCAAATGAACACACTGCTTCCCACTGCCTGTAGGATAAAGTTTACACCCCCATGACAGAGCATGAAGTGGCCTCCAGGATCCTGTCCTTGCCTTCCTTCCCTATTCCAACTTTCCATACCTGCCCCACTCAACTCTAGACATACCAAACTGTTTAGAGTTCCCCAAACATGCTATGCTCCCTAGCACCCCATTCCCATCTGCATCTGCATCTGTCTTCCAAATTTCCAATGTTTCAAATTCTAGCTCTCTTATTCTTAGACATCACTCCTACCTTTCAAATTCTGTTCAGCCCTTGCTACTAAGAGGGAGGTAGAACACCCTGGTGGTATACTAGTCAGACCAATCCTAGCCCATTTGTAGTCATCTTACACAGTAACAGTTAATAGTTATCAAGTATATACTAAATAGCAAGCAAGGGGAAAAAAGGCTTTAGATGGATGCACTTATTTAATCTTACAGACCCCGAAAAAGAAGATATCTATCAAGAAGGGCTCTTGGTGGCTAACTGAGCTAAAATTTAAAAGCAAAGCCCAGCAGCCATTTCTAAACCAAGGGCCCCTCACGCAAGTCCTACCTCAGGTTAAAGTCTGCACGAAGCTGCCTGACTGTACTGTGTTCCTACTGTCTAAGCTAGTCCTTATAAAGGACTACCTGGAATTGTTGAACAAATAGAAGGGAGAGTTTCCCTATCCAATCAGAGTCACACAGCTGTATCCCCGTTAGCATCTTCACTAACCAATCAGAGTGACTCCATTCTGACCAATCAGGACAGTGCTTTATGGATCAATCAAACTGTCAGGATTAGGAATCCTTATTTGCATGAGGACAGATCAACCAGGGACCAGGGGCAGGAACTTCTCTCTAGACAAGTCAGCTCCCACTGCCTGCGGGAGCACTTTTATCCTTTCCACAGAGGATTGAAGACTGCATTTCCCAGACTGGAGTTGAAACACCAAAGATGTCTCACAGGACCAGAGTGAAGCCAACCAGAGTAAGCAGAGCAGATCAGAGCAAAGCAAAGCTGTCTAGCCACAGGGCCACCTCACAGCCAGGCTGTTCCATAGCTATATGCTTTCATAATTGAGCTGCAACATATTGAGCTATTCCACAGCCACACTATACCTCAACTGAGCTGTCTGCACCGAATAAAGTTTCCTTCTTCGCCATGCCCCAAATTGGGGAGTCCTCTTAGCAAGAAATGGGTGCCAATGACCATTAGTTGACAATCTTCGTAACAACTTTAGAAGGCAGTTGCTATTATCTCCCACTTTAGAGATTAAAAAGCTGAAGCACAGAGAGTGAAATAACTTGCGCACAGACACTCCAATTGAGACAGTATGACTCCATGAAAGTTAGTATTATTCAAAAGGTCTACAATAGAGTGCTTTGGCCCAACTCTAGAGCTGATGATCTTATGTACTCCTCGAAATTAACAACTCAGGCAATTTAGTGTGATGCATAATGATGATCAAGCAGAAAGCAGCTCAGGAATATGTAAATGAACCCCAAAGCAAATGTCAAAAAATATGAAAAAGAGCCAAACAACAATAATATTCATCACTGACTTCAGTATACTATGTTCCATATAAAATGAAAACACAAGACATATCTGGAAACTCTGTATAACTTAACAATAATAAAAAACAAAAACGGGTGGCTCATTTTCATTTTGTATTTAAGTTGGAAGAATATATTATTTTTATCCCAGAGCTAATGGTTTTATGAGAGATTTTTATTAGATACTTGACATATGATAAACCACCTGCTTAAAGTTCATAAAGTCCAAAATCATTTCATTTCAAAAAATATATGAATGTCCAAATTTTTTCATTAGTGCTTTTTCTCCACTGCTCTTTAATGGATATGATGAAAATGTGAAGGAAAAAAAAGCAACCACAAATTATTCCAAACTTTATTGTATACCTGAAATTTGCTGAGATTAGATATTAAGTAATCTCAAGACACACACACACACACAAAGTAATTATGTGAGGTGATTAATATATTAACTTGATTGTGGTAATAATTTCACAATGTATTCATATGGGTCTGACAATTAAGTTCATGAACTCATCCTAGAAAAAGTGCTATTATACATACCTAATTGCTGAATATCACTACAGTCACCTTCGAAGTACTCCTGTTGGGAAGCTATGCACTGCCACCAGAACCTAGCCCACCTTTCAAAGCAATTTTGGAACTTCTTTTCTAGAATGGCCATTAGAGCTGTCATCTTATGACCCTAGATGTCCTGAATGTCATCAAAATGTCTTCCTTTCAATATTTCCTTTATCTTCCAGTAAAGAAAAATGTTACTGGGTCCTAGATCAGGTGAGTAGGGAAGGTATTCCAATACAGTTATTTGTTTACTGGCTAAAAATTCCCTCACAGGCAGTGCCGTGTGAGCTGGTGCATTGTCGTGATGCAAGAGCCATGAATTGTTGATGAAAAGTTCAGGTAACTTTCATCTAACTTTTTCACACAGCCTTTTGAGCACTTCCAAATAGTAAACTTGGTGGACTGTACAGTTGGTACAAATTCATAATAAACAATCCCTCTGATATCAAAAAAGGTTAGCAACATCATTTTGACTCTTGATTTGGAGTGATGGAACATTTTTGGTGGTGGTGAATTGGCTGACTTCCATTGTGCACTTTGATGATTTGTTTCAGGTCATATTGGTTACAACTATGTTTCATCACCAGTAATAATATGGCCCAAGACATCGTCTTGCCTCTCCGAAAAGTGTTGGCAAACTTGGACTCTTCTTTGCTTTTTGTTCATCAGTGAGCTCCTTCTCATGCCAAGATTTTCAGTTAAGATTTTCCTAACTGTTTATCTACTAATGTTTACTTGGTCTGCTATGCTTCTCACAGTCAGTCGAGGATTTTGATGCACAATTTGACAAATTTTTTCAGTGTCTTTATCAGTACTGCTCGTTACAGGTCACCCTGACCTCTCTTCATCAGTGACACTTTCTCTCCCCTCAGAAAAACGTTTAATCCATTTGTACACTGCCGTTTTCTTCATGGCAATGTCCCCATAAACTTGGACTAACATGTCCCTGATTTCACTTTCACTCTTGTCAAGTTTAACAAGAAATTTTATGTTTGTTTATGGCTCTAATGCAAGCTTCAACATTCTCATGATGGCACACAAAACATGCAAGAACAATAATGAATGCCACTCAGCAAGACACCGCCAGACTTCAACATGAACACAGCTGAGACACAGACATACCAAGGTTATGAAACCTTACCAAGTTGTTTGTACAGTGCTGCCAACATAAGCACATGGGGGCAAGTTCATGAACTTAATTGTCAGACCTTGTATATCAAATCATCATATTATAACCTTAAAAAAAAGTTGTATAACCTAAATACATACAATTTTTATTTATCAATCATACCTCAATAGAGATGGAGACAATTATCCCAAACTCTTCACCTACGACAAAGAAAGCTTTAAATACCTCTTCATATTCTGGTGGAAAAATCCAAAATCTATCTAAATCAATTATCTCATCCACTGAAATCTATCCTGTTTTAAGACAGTTTCACCACTGAAAATCATTCATATTTCCAATTAAGAGCCAATAAAATTATATATTTGTTTTGGCAAGAGTATAGAGAAATAGACATTCTCTTCTCTCTCCTATACTGTAAGAATAAAAATGTTTTCAACTTTTCACAGGGCAATTTGGAAGTACCTATCAAACTATAAAATTCTCTTTGATCTAGAAATGTCAATTTTACAAACTTATTGAGATAAATTTATAACAGCCACAAAATACATAAGGAGAAATGTTCACTATAGATTATAAAACACCTAACTGTTACTCAACAAGAGTCAAATAAATTATGGGACATGATTATGGACTTGCTACATAAACATTACAATGAATTAGGTAGATCTATATAACAGGATTGTCATGTTAAATGAAAATAAAAAAAGCAGTTTGTAGTCTTGGAGTACAAAATGATCCCATTTAGTCATACTAAAATACAGGTGTATCAGTAAAGTACCTGGAAAAATATTGCCAAATTGTAAACTGTAGTTACCTGTGAAAAGTAAATTAAGGAAGAATAGGGACAGGGGACTGTCCCTTGAATTTTTAAAACATATGTAAACAGGGTTTTAAATTAAATGAAACTCCAAAAAGAGGGTCAGACCAAGTTATAAATTTTCAAAGAAAGTATCTGAGATCCAATTTAACAACTTTAACAATGCCTCGCTCACATCAAGGATATGAAAGGATAGAGAGTATGGAGGTAATGAGAGGAGATTCTTAAAGATTTCTTTGTAGAATGTTGGTCAAGTATTTTGAGTTCCCCTCTCTGCCTCAAATGAAGAGAGGTTGTCAGGGTGGGTACCTGCCTCTTACCTCAAGCCCTAGGAGACCCCAACAAAGAAACTGTTATGTTTCCCCTTACTCAGAGAGCATCACAGATCGATGAGTGACTCCTGTCCACAAAATCCAGAGAACTAAAGGACTGACTAGTTGCTTCAGCAAGTAAACATGGCTGCTCATAGGAAACAGCCTGTCCTCCCAGAATAAAGAACTCTTTAAGTGTTCCCTTGGGAGCAGAGTGGGGGTGGGGGAGATCTTAGAACACACCCAATAGGCAACGAGACAGGAGAACAAATAACAGACTTCAAAAGAGAGGAAGCTAGAGATTCAGGGCTCAGAGGAAGGAGTAAGTGACCACAAGAAGCTCATCTGTGCAAGGACCCAGGTTGGGAGACAGACATGGACAATGTCTCCAATGAAGCAATGAAAATGCTGCCTAAAAGAGTACATTTTAAACCTGATGGAGAGCAAGAGTACAGTCATCTTATGACAGTGCCAAGTAAGAACTTTCCTATTTACATCTCTCCTGCCCACTCCCCACCTACTGCCCAAATCCTAAAGTGATCCAAAATAGAAGCCAGCAAATAGGCAAGAAAGTAGACAATAAAGTTTTGCCTTTAAATTAACCCACTTCCCATTTTCCCTGAAAATACTTGCTGGTGGTACTTGCAGCTGAGATAACTTGTAGATTACAGTCTTAACTTTACTCCCAAAGTTTGCCATGAAATATCTCACTTCCATTATTACTTTCCCATCGCTACTATATTGATAGTCTTTGGAAACAAATGACATCGTTCTACTTATAGCATTCTAGTAGTGGTGTTTCCATTTACAAAATACAGTAATTCTCGATTGCTAAAAATGTCAAATCCTAGAAAACGTAGCATTTTTATGCATACGTTTATCTGATTATCATATACATTTCTGTTACATTAGGATTACAGACAAGTTCTGTTTAGAAATAACTCCAAGAACAGTTTTTACATTTTATTGTCACATTGAAAACCAGTCAGATTTGCTTCAGCCTCAAAAGCTTGTTCATGTAAAATTAAACGCAACAGCAAGCTTCACTTGTTTTTTTTCTAAATGGGAAATGGGTTAAATTGGAAACTTTGATTTAGGTTATTTAGTATTACTCAGTATTACATAGGTAATTACATAGGACTGCATATCTTCTTGTCAAATTAAGACTTTGTGCTTTAAAGTGCCTATAATATTACGAAAATATGACCGGAAAAGCCATGGAGTCTGCCAGCATATTCATCCCAAGACAGGAGAAGTGTTCTCCTTCCTGTGCAGGTTGAAAGGGATAGTAAAACTCAAAATAAAGCAACATTTTATAATAACTTCCCAAAAGTAATCCTTGTTATAACACAGGCTATATCAGTATTTATTACTTTTTTTTTTTTTTTTTTTTTTTTTTTTTTTTTTTTTTTTTTTTTTTTTTTTTTTTTTTTTTTTTTTTTGTAGTATGTGGGTAGTTCCCTGGCCGGGAATCGAATCCAGGCCACAGCACTGACAGCGCCAGTGCCGAAGCCTTAAGCCACTACACCAGCAGGGAACTCCAGTATTTATTACTTTTAAAAGATTTTTCTCTAAGATTTTTAAATGAGGTTATAAAGACTATCTGAGAACATAAACATTTTTATAATAAAAGATTTCAGTGCATATAAAACAAAAGTTAAATAAATATTACACATACTAATTGTGATTTTTCTAGAGATAGAATTATTGGTAGCTTTTTGCCCCTTTTGTTTTCTAAATTTTCATTATTATAGGTATGTTTATTTATAGTGAAAAAAAATTTTATTAGGCAAAATTAATGTTCAATTTATTTTCTTACATTACCATTTGTTATAGTATGGGACCACTCAGAGTAAAATTAGAGGGTTCTCATGTTTTATGCAAGAAGTACATTCTTAAAGAACTTATATAATTCAAAACTAGTCATTCACCAATTAGTCCTTTCAAAAATGGGAGATATTCTCAAATGGCAACATCGTAAATACTTTATAATTCAGGTGATACTAGTTTTTGGTTTGTTTAGGGGGCATAGGGGAAAGTAGTTCCCCTCATACTTATTTCAACCCCCCAGAAAAGTTGAAAGATACAATGAAGACCCCTATTTCCTTCACCTAGATTTACCACTTCTGCTTGACCAATTTCTATCCATCCATGCGCACACACACACACACACACACACACACACACATATATATAATATGTATGTACATGTGTATGTGTGTACAATTTTGTGGAACCACTTGAAAGTATGTTGCAAACACCATGACACTTCACCATTAAAATACTGCAGAATTCATCTCCTAAAAACAGCATGATCCTACAAAACCATACCATTATTACAATGAAGAAAAAAAATTTTCATCCAATATTATCTAATAAAAAATACACTTCAAATATCCTCAAATGTCCAGACAATGGCCTTTTCTCTTTGATTCAAGATCACAATTTACACAATGCATTTGGTTATGTTTCTTTAGTCTTTTTTAATCTTGGAACAGTCCCATCCCATGTTTTATTGTTGTTATTGTTTATGATGTTGACTCTTTAAAGAGCCTGGTCAGCTGTCTCATGGACTGTACCACATTATGGATTTGTCTGATCGTTTCCCCACGATTAGATTCCAGTTAGACATTTCTGCTACAAAACTGCATAAGTGATGTTGTATATATATCTTGCTACACATATCAGGAGGCACATAAGGTCAAGTTTTAATACAAATGATGATGTTAAATTTGGTTCTATGGTATAAATGGGAGTTACCTAATCACTCCATTTATATATGTCTAAGTGGTTTTGTTTCTGGGATGATATTTTGAGACTATGTGAGTCTCTGTTTCCCAAAGACAATGCATCCAATCTTTGCATAAATCAATTACACCAGGGGGCGGGGGGGATTATAAACAAGTGATTTTTTACTTCTATCATGCCTTCTATATTTATTACCTGGAAACTTTCTGCAAAGACGTTCTCCTGTGCTTCCCCTTTGTGTAGCACAAGGATTGAATTTTTTTTAAATCTGATGTAATACAATCCATTATATAATCATTAGACTCATTTTTAATGCTCAAATTCCCATATTTGGCCTGTGGGAAACTCTTCAAGCTAATTCCTATCACATGTCTCCATCAGTCACTGAGGACCTACTTGATCAACAAGATGTTCCAGGCCCATATGTTATTCTCCTTTCCCCAACCCTGGAATCAGCCATTTCCTTCAAGTAGCCCTGGCTCCTTTCAGTTGGGCAATGATATTTAGAAAACAAGATCTGAGTGATTACTATGTTTGTTTCTCGTTCTGTGGCATAATAAAGACTATATCTGGTCTTTGCCTCCAGTTCCTGGCACAGAGCTTCAAAAATTCTTGGCATTTGCTAAGTGATAGAAGTATCTTTGTTATACTAATGAGGTGACTCATCAACAGGGTCAGTCTTGTGTGGGACTATGCTCTCAACCTGTGAGAAGTGAACTGAACTGCAGGTCATGTGAATTGAGCTGGTTGCGAGTTTGGTGTCAGAACATGAAAGGTCCTTTTCATTAAGAAAGCTACAAAAATATTGTTTATACACACATACACTTAATTATAAATTTGTAAATGTAATGACAATAAATGTACATTTTTTTTTAAATCTTAAGTTCACATTAGCCTCCAAATCAAAGCCAACACCACCTGGAAATCATATTAATGCATATGGATACAACTTACTGTTTTTCACAGCTGCATAACATTATAGCACATAGATATATCATGTTTTTTTCGAAGCAGTATCTGACAGTTGTTTACTATACATGCTGCAAGGCATAACTTGTGCAGATGCTGTTTTGTTTTTGTGAAGATTTATCTTCAAGGCAAATTCATACAACTGGACCTGCTGGTTTATGGGAAAATACATATGAACTTGGTAAAGACTGCCAAAAGGCCCTCCATATCAGTTATATCATTCTAGACTCCTATCAACAAGGTGTGAATACCTATTTCCTTAATTTTTGCTATTTTGATAGCTGAGAAATGTTTGTCACTGTAGTTTTAATAATTTGAACTTTTTTTTCATATTTTTAAAGTCTATTTGTAGAGCTTTCGATGAGACTTGTCCATTCATGTTTTACCATTTTCTTCTATTAGGTTTTATGTAGATTTTTTCTTTTGTTCATTCAATTTTTAAGAGTACTTTGTGTAGTAGAAAAATTATCCCCTTCTTTATATGGGCCAAATATTTTTCTTCACTTTATCATTTTGTCTTTTGATTTTACTATAGCCATGCAAATCTTTTTAAAAATCATTGATAAATTCAATCTTTTAATACTTCTAGATTTTGAGTCATGTAGAAAACCTTTCTCCAAGTTATAAAATAATGCACCTAATTCTATTATTTATTATTTATATATTTTTTCCAACAGTTAGATCTCTGACCCAATTAGAGTTTATTTTGATGTATGAAGTACAGAGCCAATTTTACGCTCTCACAAGTAGCTATCCAATTAATGTAATTTATCTTAAAAGTGTATTTTCCCCCTGTGGAAAAGCAATGCCACCTTTATTATAAATGAAATTCCCATACATTCCAAGGTCTATTCCTGAAATTTTATTCTGTTATATTGGTCTGTCTCATCAAGAGCCATTACCAGTTTTAATTACAGATATCTTGTAGTAAGTTTCAATAGCTGATAGAGCTAATCTTTCTCATTACTATTTTTGCCAGGTTTTCCTAACTATTCTTTCATGTTTATTTTTCCACACAAATCAACCAGTCCAGCTGCAAAAAAAAAAAAAACCTTTACTGGAATTTTTAATAGATTGCATTAAATTTATGTATTAACATAAAAGAACTGACATCTTTGCAAAACTGAGAAACCTTCATCTAAAAACAAGAATGTCTTTTGATTTCTTCAAGTTACTGTTATAGCTTTCAGAAATGTTTTAAAGTTTTCCTCACATAGATGTAGTACATTTCTTTCTAAATGTATTCCTATGTACTTATTTATCTTTTGGCTGTTGTAAATGAGGTCTTCGCTTCCACTACAGCTCCTAACTGATTGCTGTTTGGAAATATAAAGACTTTTTGACTTTTTACCTTATTACACCCTACCTTACAAATCATTTCATTTGAGCTTGAGTTAATTTTATCATTGATTTTCTTGGATTTTTCCATAGTTTTACTCCTTTTGTTTCTAAGATTTAAGCACTTGATATATTTTTAGTTTAGAATATGAGGTCTGACAGATAAGTCTGCAAACCTGTCACAGTGCACTTACGTTGGCAGCACTGTACAAACAACTTGGTAGTCTCATAACCTTGGTATATCTGTCTCATAGCTGTGTTCGCGTCGACATGTGGCAGCGTCTTGCTGAGTGGTGTTCATTACTGTTGTTGCATGTTTTTGTGTGCTGTCACAAAAATGTAAGAGCTTTAATTAGAGCCATGAACAAACATTAAATTTCTTGTTAACTTTGGCAAGAGTGGAAGTGAAATCAGGGCCACGTTAGTCCAAGTTTATGGAGATAATGCCATGAAGAAAACGGCAGTGTACAAATGGATTAAACGTTTTTCTGAGGGGAGAGAAAGCATCACTGATAAAAAGGTCAGGGTAGCCAGTAACAAGCAGAATGACAAATATATTGCAAAAATTTGTTGAATTATACATCAAAATCATCGGCTAACTTTGGGAAGCATAGCAGACCAAGTACACATTGACAGAGAAACAGGAAAATCTTAACTGAAATCTTGGCATGAGAAAGGTGTGTGCAAAAATGGTCCAGAAGGAGCTCACCGGTGACCAAAAGCAAAGGAGAGGTGAAGTTTGCGAAGACCCTTTGGAGAGGCACTACAATGTTTTGGCCCACATTATCACTGGTGATGAAATATGGGTGTAACAAAATGGCCCTGAAACAAAGTGTCAAAGTGCACAATGGAAGTCAGGCAATTCTCCACAACCAAAACGGTTTCATCAGTCCAAATCAAGAGTCAAATAAATGTTGCTAACCTTTTCTGTTATGAGAGGGATTATTCATTATGAATATGTACCAACTGAACAGTCAGCCAAGTTTACTATTTGGAAGTGCTGAAAAGGCTGTGTGAAAAGTTAGCCAAACACCACCTCAACTTTTCACCAACAACTCATGGCTGTTGCATCATGACAATGCACCAGCTGATACAGCACTGTCTAGGAGGGAGTTTTTAGCCAGTACACAAGTAACCATATTGGAACACCCTCCCTACTCACCTGATCTGGCCCCCAATGACTTTTTTCTTTACCCAAAGATAAAGGAAATATTGAACAGAAGATATTTTGATGACATTCAGTATATCAAGGGTAATATGATGACAGCTCCGATGGCCATTCCAGAAAAAAGAGTTCCAAAATTGCTTTGAAGGGTTGGACTAGGCGCTGGCATTGGTGCATAGCTTCCCAAGGGGAGTACTTCAAAGGTGACCACAGTGATATTCAGGAATGAAGTATGTAGCAGTTTTTCTAGGATGAGTTCATGTATGTAACTGTGAGACCCTGTTTCACAGTTACGTTCGCATTTCCCAAAACTCACACATAAATTGAGACTTCATACAAGGGTGGTCCAGTAAAAATCAAGCCATAAATGCCTCTATTTTTTATATTAGGTGGTTGATTATCTTCCAGACAACCCTCATATTTTTATATAACTGTATATTATGTCAATTTTAGATCATTAAAATTTGCATAAAATCTACTGCACTATATATTCTCACATTCATCTAGTCAATGAGAAAGTAACGACACAGAGTAACATTTCCTAGACACTTAGGACCTCCACCAACGCTGTTCTCAACACCTACAGACCAAGCTGCCATTGTCCCTAAGCCCGACATCACTCAGTCTGTTTGACGGGAACAACTTTACAAGAGAGTTCTACTTGGCATCTCAACATTCATCGATCTTAACATGCTGTTCATCCCGTCATCTTCAGCCACAAGAATGAATAAAGTCCCTCCTACCATCTAGCCTTTCCTCAGTTCTTGTTCTAAAATCTTCCACCTATCCTACTATAAGCTCATTTTCACAGGGCTGAGAGAGAAGATTTTCACAACACTCATGTAAAAACAGCAAAAATGTATAAAACTC
Source organism: Lyroderma lyra (assembly GCA_004026885.1). Classification (NCBI taxonomy): domain Eukaryota; kingdom Metazoa; phylum Chordata; class Mammalia; order Chiroptera; family Megadermatidae; genus Lyroderma; species Lyroderma lyra. Next base: position 27,675 of record PVJL010006179.1, on the reverse strand, counting down.
TCAAGACAGGAGACAAAGAAATAAAACTGAGCTCAGATGGACTACACACCAATACAGAATGCTAGTTGTTAAACTGCAAGACTCCAGTTTACTATTGCCCAAAATTACAGTACCTTTTCTTTCTTCACGTGATCCATAACTTTGCCAAGGTCCTCCACATCAACAACAGAATGGAAACTCCGGTAGTCCTCAGTACCAGACTCCTCCTCACTGGCGCTCTCAAAGAGCTCCTCCTCCTGAAACAACAATACTTCAGAAATGCATTGTTCAAAGCAGCAAACATCTAATACTCCATCCCAAATTGTTCAGTCACTGTTTGGATATGAAATATTTTTGGCTAGAGGTCAGCAAACTATGGCCAACGCACAGATCAAATGTAGGCAGCCTCAGGTCATACTGACACATGCTGTAACATGGATATACCTCCAAAACATTAGGTAAAAGGAGCCAGATTTTAAAAAGTTACATATTACATGATTCTGTTGCATAAAATGTCCAGAACACTTAAGTCCAATGAGACAGAAAGCAAACCGGAGGTTGTCAGGGCTGGAGGAAAGGAAGTGAAGACTGACTACTTAATGGTGATAAAGAGGTACTGGATGGAACTTAATATAGGTAGTGGTTGCACAAAATTGTGAATGTACTAAATACCCCTGGATTATATAATTTAAAATGTTAATTTTGTTATGTGAATTTTATGTCATTTTTAAAAGTTTTTAAAAATATAAGCCAACTGGAGGGAAAATAAGCAAATGTAAGCAAATAGACTGGCTAGAAAAAGAAAACAGAAAAATGAAACAGTAGCTGAAAGACAGAAAACAAAGAAAAGATTTGTTTTTATTTGCTTTTTGTGTTTGTTTAAACACAGATGAATCCAGAGCATGTTTATATATTTATGGGAACTACCTAGTAGGGATGGAAAGATTAACAATACAGGAGAGACAGATACAATAAACAAAGGAATACAGTCCTTGATTCCAGAGCACGCACAGAACCAGTTATTTGGTCTTCTTGGACAGAAAAAATGTTGAAGATTTATAGATGAGGCAGATGACTACAAGAGAATTCTTCTCTGATGGCTTCATGTAAGAGCTGGAGGATGGGCTAGAGAAAACAATAGTATTAAACAGAGGAAGGGAATTTTCAAGAGAATGTCATAGAGACTGCTGGGAAATTCTGAATTCATACTTGAGTTTGTGGTCATGAATTTATGGTCAAAAAGCAAGCAGCAGGCAATGGGGATGCAGACAGCAGGTTTCAACGTGGCTTGGAGTTCAGCCAATTGAGTTGTAAAATGAAGTGGATGGCAAGGCAGTTGAAAATGTTTATAAAAGAATGAATATAAAATCCAAACTGAGTAAGGACAGAAGTAAAATGAGCAGTTTTCACTAACCAATGAAAAGGGTATGAGACCAAAGGAGAAGGACTAGAAAGAAGTCAGAGTTTGGGTCATAGGAACTTGAAATTTCAGAGGTGACCATGGAAGTGAGAGGCTGTCAGTGAAGAAAATGGTATCTGGAGGTTTGAAGGCCAGGAAACTGACCAGTGTACTATATAAATCACCTACCCACATGAAGATCTGGTCACAAAGAGTAATGATAGGAGCAAGGGTGGAGAGAAAGACAGAGAGTCAGAATGTAAAGTTGATCCTAAACGATGCAAGTGATCAAGTGGCCAAAAGACAACAGCTGTGATACAGCAGGACAACATGAGCTTCAAAGAAACTAGGATATCTGAAGAAGGAAAAAAAGCGTTTAGAATATGAAGGATGACAGATGAATCCAGGATGACTTGAAGCCTTTAGGTTTGAGTGACTGAGACATAGAGTCATTTTAGAGAGGTAAGGAGGAATACGTGGTTGGGGGATAAAAAGATATGAATTCAACCCAGGACATATTTAACTTCTCTGGGCCCATTCCCTAACCTGCAAATTGTGGTAGAAATCTACTTGACTCCAATAATGCAACTATCAAAGAAGAGATACAGAAAAGCATCCTGCACACCATGGCTTAAGTTCTAAGACTGTGCTCTCTAAAACACCCCCACATGAAGCCAATGAAATAGTTTCTTGGTGCAGAGGTAAGGTTCAGCACCTCCAAACACAGGAGGAAAGCAGAGACACAGTATACAGGCTACTCACCTCAGTGTCTACCTGATGCAACCCATCCTGAAGGTTAGGCTGCAGCTCCATTCCCTCTGAACCATGCTGATTAGATTTGCATTTGCCTTTCTTACAGTTTCCATCGCAGGATTTCTTCTCTCCTTTGTGAAGAACCTGGAGCTGGAAGATGAACTTGGTCTTCCAAGCTCTAAAGTCGGCCTCAATGCCGCCATGTTTACTTTTAACCACATTGCAGTCACCCTCCCCTCGAGCCACCACACGGTGAGCACCAAGCATCCATAGCCACTTATCAACGTTCTTGCCAACCTGCGATACAAACACATAGACGAGCTAAAATCAAACTAAATCAGAAGTGTGTAGGCTGCTCTACATAAGCCTGGAGTACCTGTGGGCCCCCTGCTGCTGCTTAGCAAAAAGGGCTTCAGGCCCTCCAGCCCCAGCCACAATCCACAAGGCCTGCAGTTGATACATGCTGATAGATTCTGCAAAAGGGAGTCTTTAACAAAAGAATAAACAAACTCTTTTTATCGAACTAAGGGTTAATGCCTAAAAAAGAATGTGAAAACCACTACTGAACAATGGCAGAATAAAATAACTCATTACCAAAATAAATTTGTTCCAAAATATAACAAAGCCTACGGGGCTAAATAACAAGGTGCACATGGAGCCCATGTGGCAAAACTCATCATTTCATAAACTCAAGAAATTTATTTTATTGTAATATTAAGCAGTGAAGTTGAGACACAGGGGTCATCAAGAAGCACAGTTAGGGGTTAAAAAGCTTAAAAGACTTTCTGAATGGCAAGTCATTAAACAAAGTATTTAAATATGTGAATTTTACCATTTTTTGTCTAATTCCTTTGAAAATATGGGGGAATATATACATGTTGATGTAACAATTGAATGAAAACAAGTTTAAAGAAAGATCTCCCACTGGATGGTGAACACACAATGCAACACATAGACAATACACTATAGAACTGTACACCTGGAACCTATGTGATTCTTGTTAAACAATGTCAACCCAGTAAGTCTAACAATAAAATAAAATTAAAAAAGAAAGATCTTCACATTCACCTTTACTCACACTCTACCAAACAGAGGTGAGTCAAGCTGGGCCCATATCTGGGAAAAGGTACACATACAAAAGTCCTAGTAACATTTTAGAACCACTAAGGAACTGAGAGGCTCCAAATTTTTATTTTTTAAAGTTTAGAGAACAGACTGCAAAAGAAAAGGAGCCAAGTTAATTTCATCTAGAAAAAGGATCAAGGACACACATCCACAAGGTACTGCCTGGGGACAGGTGGCTGGACTCAAACCATGAACCTAGGCCCCTAAGACACTGCACAAGAGGAAGCATATTCATTCATTCTGTTCAATAAAATTTACTGAGAGGCTACTATACAGCAAGCTTGGATATGTGTAGCAATTCCCAGCTATAAATAATAATACAGTAAGTTTATTAAGTACCAAAGTTTGTGGATTACTTCACATATACATACATATGTGGATATGTATACGTTATTTTTTTTTTTAATTAATTTATTTATTTTAATGTAGGTAATTCCCTGGCTGGGAATCGAACCCAGGCCGCAGCATTGACAGCGCCGAAGCTTAGCCACTACACCACCAGGGAACTCCTGTTATTATTTTTTTAATTAAGACAATTTATCCCTAAATTCAAATATATACCTTGTACCCACCTTGTTGAAGTGGGTCGCATAGGCAGAATTTCCCAGGCCAAACACTGCATATCTCATACCCTTCAAATAAGTTTTGCCAAATCGAAAATCTTTGGATGCTTCCTCTAACCATTTGCAGAACCACTCCGCACTCTCAGTTGGTCGACCATCAGTATATGTAGCAACAAGGAAGGCACAAATATTTTTACTAGTAACCTAAGCAAGAAAATAATTACTTCAGAAGAATATTCAAGAAGAAAATTATTTTTTTAAAGCTGACATTCTTATATACTAATCTCTAAGGACAAAGAGTGCTTTCAGAAACATTAATCTTTTTCAAAACATCGCAAGGACACTTTGCACAGGGGAGAAAAACCAGTCCCTTGCCAATAAATCTCCTGATACCCTTCACCATATACTCCAATCCTTTTCTCAGACTATAAATTCCTATCATCTCCAGTCTGTCATACTAGAAACAAAATGCAAATTAGTCAGGAAAACATACAGAAAGATCTCTAAAAAAATTACCTGAAAAATTAAATCAATAAAACTTTTTAAACATAAAGTAGCAACCTGGCACCATCATCTACATGAGGAACCAAAATACATCTTTATTCCTGCTGGTCACAGTATTTCATCTGCTTGAATGTATCTTAACAGTTCAAAGTCATGAGGTAAATTATAAATAATCCCTTACTAATTATTAAGTATCAAAGTTTCCTAATTATTTTTCACAAATAAGTCAGAGCAGATTCTAGCTCAAATATTTGCATTCCAGTGTTTTTCTGGGGGAAAATAATGAACAGTTACAGCTAGAAGTTTACCCGCTAAAAAAGAGCTGGCAAACTACACCCTGCAGACCCAATCCAGCTACTACCTGTTTTTGTCAATATAGTTTGACTGGAGAACAACCACACTCATTCATTTACATGCTGTTTTACTGTCTATGGCTATTTTGAGACTCAAAGGCAGAACTGTAGCTGCATGGCTCACAAAACTGAAGATGCTTACTACCTGGCACTTTAGAGAAAAAGTTTGTCCAACCACGCACCAAGTACCTCTCCAACTCTAACTACTTCAGAATCACCTGGGGCACTTGTTAAAACACAACCCCACATTCAGGCTTTGGTTCAGCAGGGCTGGGCTAGGACCTGAGATCTGGCATTTCTAACAAGTCCCCAGGAGATGCTGATATGGCTAGTTCAAGAACCACACTTTGAGAACCACTACCATAAGGCAAGCTTCCCAAAACTGGGGTAGGACTAAAGGAGAGGGAAGGACGTTTCTCAAGTGAAGAAATTAAACTCTTACAGATACTAAGGAATGCAAGAAGGCTGTCACACAACTAGTAAGAGGTTTTTCTAACTCCAAAACCCATACCCCTTCTGCTACCCAAGTGGTTCCTGACCTTTCACTAGGCTTACACATGATTCACTAGCACGATACACTGCATTCAATAACAACTCTCCTTGATTATGAAACTCTGCTTAGGGCAGAGTGAATCTCAAACTACCAAAGATTTCCCACCTTTACTGCTGCCTCAGGAGAGTCTAACTTATGAGAGAGACAGGCTCCATACCACTTCAGAATCAGGGTTAACACACTATACATTCAATGCCTCTAACACTGAAAACTCAACCAAATGAAATCCCTTAGCATAAAAACTAAATTTATTCTGAAGATTCTACTTAGGCCAGAACACAGGAGGTCAATTAAATTTGAGTCTTGACTAAAAAATATAAGATAATTACCAACCTCTTCTGCCAGATGATCATCTGGATCATATTCTTTCAGATTAATAACTGTCACAGGCAGATCTAGGGAAGAAGCAGCTTCAGCAAGAACTGTTGCAAATCCCTAGTGGGGAAAAAAAAAAATCACAGTCTACAACAGGCTAAGTAAGCAAAATATTGTCTTCACTTACCCCTGTTGTCAAGGGAATGAGGCATTTCTGATGAAAAACTTTCCCAGTGACTGACATTTGTCATCATAAACAAATACTATTCTCATTTTTAACAGTTTCTCAAGTGTCTTTATAAAGGTCAATTATTCAATTGTGTTTTCCTCACTCTAAAGTTATATACTATGGGATTAAATCTAAATTGACTTTTTGACATTCCAGGTGCTTTGCCCCTATCAGGAAAAACACACAGACTACCAAAAAAAAACCAAACAAACAAAAAAAACAAAAAACAAACAAACAAAAAAAACCTTTTAGAGTGAAAAAAATAGAAAATATGAGAAATGTTAATACATTTCTGGAAAACAGAAAGCCAATAGGGGCAGCTGACAGACAGGATAAAGTCCTAGGAAGGCATTTGCACGCCTGACATAACCCCAAAGAGGCTCTGGGCTCAGAGTCAATCACTACAGCAGAAATGGGAGAGAACCATGGGGCAGAGAAGAGCCAATAAACAACCCCAAAGAGGCTCTGGGCTCAGAGTCAATCACTACAACAGAAATGGGAGGGAACCATGGGGCAGAGAAGAGCCAATAAACAATTTGAATGAGGTGTGGTCAAAAAAAAATGATGAATGTTTAAATTAAAAAAAAAAAAATTTATTATAGAAAAAGACATATTGCCATTTATCCCCCTCAAAATACTCCCTTCTCACTTAGAACACACTCATTCCATCTTTCTTGACTTTTTGAAAGTTCTGGAAGTCCTCTTTCGTGAGTATCTTTAGCTGTTGTGGCTGTCTCAGTGTCCTGAATCGACTCAGGTCACACGTCACTTCTGGTACAGCAACTTCTGTCAAATAAAAACATTACGGAGTGTCCTCATCCACTTTATTCACCAGATCTGGCACTGTGCGACTTCTGGCTCTTACCCAAAGTCAAAATGACCATGAAAGGTAAACGTTTTAAATCAATTCAGGACACTGAGGCAGCCACAACAGCACAACTAAAGACCCTCACAAAAGAGGACTTCCAGAACTGCTTCAGAAAGTAGCAAGAACAATGGGATACGTGTGTTCAAAGTGAGGGGGAGTATTCTGAGGGGGATTAACGGCAATGTGTCTTTTGCTGTAATAAAATTTTTAGTTAAACATTCACTGTATTTTTTTATCACACCTCACATCTGGGACAGTATACATAGAATCTAGGCAACATTTACCCTCTACACCTCTAGATCTCCACACAAATTGAACTAAATGTTTGGGGAAAGCTAAAACTTCTAGCCAGAAGTTAGTACCCCAGGACAACACCCTCTTCTTTTTTTCTTAGCTAAGCCTACCAAGCATGTACTCATTCACTGGACTTCTAGTATGCCAGTCTCAGTTCTCAGCAATATTACACCAAATGAACAAGACACACGTAGTCCCTGTCCTCAAGGACCTATGTTCTAATGGACAAAGAGAAAATAAACATGCAAATGAGAAAGTACATAGTATATCAAATGGTGAGCAGAGCTATGAAGGAAAATAAATCAGGATAATGGAAAGAACACAGTATCGGAGGTATGGGGAAGAGCTGTTATTTTACATAGAAATCAGGACAGGTGTGGATAATAAAAAATAAGTATTTGGTCTTTGTCTCCAGTTCTTGGACTCCTAAAACCCTTAGAACTTAGTGCCTTTGGTATGCTAATGAAATGATTCATGGTGGGTGTAGGCCCTAGGTAGCTTTAATATAGGCGCTGACTGGCAGAAAACCAACCAGGTGATTACAGGTTTAGACCTTTCAGCACCCTTTCTCCCTGTGGGTTCTATCATCAATGGCCAATGATTTAATCCATCATGTCTACCTAATGAAACCTCTATAAAAACCCCTAAATGACAAGGGTTGGTGAACATATTGATAAGCTGAGGAAGTAGCACACCCAGATACCCATAACCCTCATATTTTGCCCTATGCATATTTTCCATTTGTTTGTTTCTGAGCTGTACTCTTTATAATAAACCAGTAAATGTAAGTAAAGCAATTTAATAAGCTCTGTGATCACTCTAGGGAATTATCAAACCTAAAGAGAGGACTGTGGGAACCCTCCAATTTATAGCTGATCAGTCAGAAATGCCAGGTGGCCCCTGCGACTTGTGACTGGCATCTGAAGCAGGAACAGTCTTAAACACTGAGCCTGTAAACACCCATGATGCCTGATGATAATTCTGGGTAGTCAGTATCAGAATTGGTGAACTGGTATGGGGAATGACAAATATGTGGTGTCAGAAAACATTGCAATAGGCCTCAAAGATACAGATTTGAGTCAAAGCTAAAGGAAAGAAGAGAGTAGACTATGAGGCTATCCCAAGCAGAGAAAACATAAGTGAAAAGGCCCAAAGGAGGGAGCAGGCTTCCCAAAGATGTTCATAAGATTGGAGAAGTGGGGACCAAGCACATGAGGTAAGAGAGTTAATGGAGAAGCAGATGTGAAGGCCTCCGGACCACTGTGAGAACTTGGCATTTAATCTAAGTGAATGAGGGAGTCACTGCTAGCTTTTAAGCTGAGGAGAATATGATTTCACTGAAGTTTTCAGAGTCCCCATGGTTGCTGAGTTGAGAATACACTGAAATTAGGAAAGAGGGCTGAGCAGTGCTAAATGAAGGAGACCAATGATGAGATGACTGCAGTAATCCAGACAAAATGAAGATGGTTTGGACCAGGGTGGTAAGAAGTGACTAGAATCTGGGTCTATTATGAAAGTAGAACAAACAGTATTTGCTAACAGACTGAATATGGGTAGTAACAAAAAGTCAAAGGTTTTTTTTGAACTAGGCGATTGGAAGGCTGAAGTTGCTATAACTGAAACAATAAAGATTGTAAGTGGACTAGGTTGGGCAGAAAATCAGGAGTTCAGTTTTGAGCATATTAATTTTGAGATGCCTACTAGATATCCACATGAAGAGCTAACAGGCAACCAAATATGGGAATCTGGAATCGAGGAACAGTTCCGATTAGAAATGTAAATTTAAAGGCCACTGTCTAATGCAGAGGTCAGCAAATTAAGGCTCACAGGCCAAATCTAGACCTCTATTTGTTTTTGTAAGTAAAGATTACTGGAACACAGTCATGCCCATTTATTTACATCCTTTCTATGGTCACTTCCACACTGCATCAGCAGAGTTGAGTATTTGTAACAAATAGCATATGACTCCCAAAACCCAAAAAACTAAAAACCTTAGGTAAAATAAAAAATCTGGCTCTTTACAGACAAAGTCTGCCAAATTCTATCTAGTAGATAGAGTTTAAACCTCTAAATAACAAGATCTCTTAGAGAGTAAGTGCAGAAAAAGTCTCAAGAATTGTGCCCTGGGGCACTCTGATCTGTAGAGGTTAAGAAATCAGCAAATGGAGCAAAATCAGCAAATGATATTGAGGAAGACTAGCCTCAGCAAAGTAGGAGAACCTAGAACAACGTCCTGAAAGTTGAATAGAAGAATGTATTTCAAGAAGAAAAGAGTGGTCATGTAGCTAACAGGCCAAGTAAAATGAAAACAAAATTAATTAGCAAAATGGAAGTCACCAGCAGCATGTTGGGGTATCCAATGCTAACTGAAGTGGTTCCAGTAAAACAGGAGTAGAGAAATTAAAGACAGCAAACCCAGACAACATTGTCACGGAGTTTTACTATTTAAAAAATACGAGGTGGTAAGTTGGAAAGAAATGTGGGGCCAATAGGTCACAAGGCATGCCCTGAACCACTCTGTGAAGAACATCCAATGAGAATTTACAATTAGAGAAAACAAATCTTTTCACACAGTAACAGAGAAAATTCACACCACCTATCCCATCATTCTGTCCTAAATATGAAAAGAAAAACCATGTATCACCAAGAATATAATGAGAACCAGCAGCAAGAAAGAGAAATACCAGGATCAGAAAAACTGAGAAAACAGAAACTAAGGAAACACAAAACTAACTCATTAAGATATATTTTTAAATTATAAACAAGATGTTAAAAAACTGACCAAAATCTTTTTTTGTAATTAAAAAACATAATAGCTGACATAAAACATTCAAAAAAAAAAAAAAAAGGCTTGGAATTAAAATTCAAGAACCCAGAATAAAAAGAAAAAAGTTACAAAAAATGTATGAGGAAAGGTTTGAGACAAAAAGGACAACCATCCAAAAACTCCAACATCCAACTAATAGGAGTCCCAGAAAAAAAGGACTGAGAAAATGGAAGGGAAAATAATGTACCCAGGAAATATTAGCAGAATTTATGCACACAAATCTTCAAAATAAAACTGCCTAGACATCATCTCACAAAGTTCCAAACATCAAGGACAAAGAACTGATGCTAAAAGCTTCCAAAACATAAAAAAAATCAAGTCATCTACAAAGGTATAAGGAGACTAGCCTTCTCATCAGCAATACTGCCTCCTAAAAGACAATGAAGCCTTCAGAGATTTAAGAAAACAGTTTTTGACCAAGTCTTTTATACCCAGCCAGATATGAATCAATCAAATGTATAAGCAGAATAAAGGAATTCAGGTGGCACAGCTTTAAGGAGGGCCATATACCCCTAGAAACTATGATGTGTGCAACAACATTAAGCCAATGAGATTTGAGGAATGCTGGTGTTAAGTGACTAATATAAGAAATTAATAACTTTTATCAAATATTAATAAATCTAGAAATAATAGAAGGTTAAAGAAATGACCATCAGAGGAACCAAAATAGAAATAGTTAAAAGAGGTTCTTTGGAGAATACTTTCCATTATGAACTCCGTGTATGCCTGGATTTGTTACCGTCTCCAAGGATTCATTTGCTCTTTTAAAAAATGTTGGAACACTCATACAGGAGGCTATGTTTGAGATATTTTGTGAGTAACATAAAAGGACTTTGTTTTAGCTGATCAGATACTTTTTTAATGTTTTTTTCTGGTTTCCTGCCTCTATTGCTTAAAGTTGAACTTAATAATGAGTGACCCTTAACTATGATGTGGAGCCAAGTACTAAACTTGCACTGGAGTACTGAAAAACTAAAAAGTATTATTCAACAAAATACTCACAAGAGGGCAGTAGAACCCTCTTTTGTATGCATCCAATACTACACCAAAAAAAAAAAAAAAAAAAGACATTAAATTTTTTAATTCATATTCATGTGAACCTTAAAATCTTTCCTTAGCACTAAATAGCTGTGACCTTCCTAACAAAAAAGCAAGCTGCATCTAGACAGAATTAAAGAATGGAAAGCATCTTTCAGCTATACAAGATCTGTCCAAAAAATCAGGCCATAAATGCTTCTATTTTTTTATATTGCATGGCTGCATACTTTTCAGATAGCCCTTATGTATCTGCCATGTATGTCTACTTTAAACAATAGTATTCAATATCTATTGTTAACACTTTAACACTATTAGAAATCAAAATACATTTTATTAAATAGATGTGTGAAGTTGTGAAAGTCAAGGCCTATACTGGACAGACACTATTGCTGCCATTCTCTTTTCACTATCCCCTTCCTCCATACCCACAGGCCTCAATAATGGACTTGGAACTCTTTCCATTCTGCTGAGGCAAATGCAAGCTTCACAACAAAACCTCATGACAGTGACCACGAGATACCACCAATCAGCTAGAATAGGCATAAGGTTAAAACTCACCCACTATCCCAGGAAGGAAAAATGGATGCTGAAAAGGGGAAAAACACAAGTTGAAAGAAGACGGGAAGACCAATTCAGTTCATTGCTAAAGGACGCTTTTCAGGGATTTTCTTAAAAGACCAGGAAACTCAAAGAAAAGTATAAGAAGTTCTTACTTTTGCTGTACCAGTCTGGGAACCATAGAAAATCTTCACTCCAGACACAAAGACTTCCTTCTTTTGAAGAGAGCTATAACCATTTGTCATCAAACCCCAAGTTGCTTTTGGAACAGATTTATCCAGTGAGTTCTTGTCCTTGAAGATAAATGCACAAATCCATCAAGTTTGAATCTTCCCCCAATTTCAGTAGGGATGAAAATTAGCACAGATACTGACATATTTTATTATTCTCTTAATCTTTCTGGTTGTACTCCTCAAATATTAACCCCTTGGTATAATAAGGTCCTTTAAAGGAAGGACCCACATTTCTTAAAACCATGATTCCCATTAAATATCATGTGGATCAAAGTATATACTCAAAGATAAAACTATACATACTTTCATCCATAATCTGTTTGAGTAGGATAAGAATAGAAACTTATTTTCTGATTCTTGATTAGTGGAAAGAAAAGACTACCCCTTAAAGTTGCAAAACAGATTTGTTCTTTACAAAAGTTTAATTTTTCATTACAAAAATCTTCCTGTATCTTAAGACTGAGACACCCACAGCCCATCAAAGAAATGGTAAATACCTTAGTCCATAATAACTTAGCCTGTAAAAACTGAGAAAAATTTTAGGCATTAAAAAAAATGTCTACAGACGCAATGTAAAAGTGACATAAAGTTCCTTTTAGTTTTTCTGGATTTTTCTGAGAGCCTTAGAAAATATGCATTCTAAATTCTCTATTAAACTGATGCCCTAAAAAAAATAAAATAAAATAAACTGATGCCTCAATACTCTCCTATAAAATATAACTTGACTTACCTGCTTCTTGATCACAATCTGGAAACAAATCCAAAGGCTAATGCCAAAGGCAAAGCCCATATATATGTAAAACCTGTTTATCCATAATGATATGAAAGGTGAGAAGTCCCACGTATCCAAAGAAGGATCTAAATGTAAAATGATACATATATACAATTTTATTTAAAGCTACATATACAAATATGCCCATCCTTATTTTGAGAATAGAAAAAAAAAGAAACCAACCTCCATATTCAACAAGGCTAAGAAATCTATAGAAAATCAACTGTAATAAAAATAATATACTACGTATGTAATAACGTGTTAAAATTATAACGCTTATATATATATATATATATATATAAAATGCTAATATATATGTAATTGTCCTTTTATTCGGATATAGCATTTGGAAGAGAAGGGAACACAGAGTCAAAACACTTTATGTAGAATTATGAGTTAATTTTGCTTTGTTATGCTTACCCCATAAGAAAGCTTAAAATAGTACTTTTATTTTTAAAGACCCATGGCTATTTGGAAAGGGTTCTTAAATAACTGACCTCAAGCCTCAATTTCAAAAGGGGAAGCCTAAAATGCGGGATTCACAGGTGCTGCTCCACCCTGGAAAGGTACTCAATACACGTGGGTAAGATGGTGAAGGGCGGGAGAGGAATCATTTTCTCAGCCTTTTACTTGAGGTTAGAAGCAAAAGGCCTCTGAAGGGTCCTGAAAATGCCACTCCGCCCGGAGGAGGTCTCAAATAAACGGTTTCCTTCCCCTCCCTCTCACCGCCCCGCCACGAACCTCGCCCGCCGGGTGGGGCCCTTACCCATTCTCCTCAGAGCTTGGACTCAGCGGCCCAACAGGAGACTAGGGCCCCAGACCAGAAAAACCTAGCGGCTGGTCTGGGTACCAGGAGGCTGTCAAAACGACTTCTTAACGTTAGCTGTTTAACCTGAGATCGCAGAGCTGAGGGTAGCCATGCCACTCACAGGCTCATCGGGATTGGCTCAGAGGAGGAAGGGGCGGGCCCAAAGGAGAGCACCACCTAGAGCTCTGGGCGGAGCAGCGGGAATAGTCCTGAGACGGCACAGAGGAAGATGGGGCGGGTCCGGAGAGAAGCTAGGTCAAAACAGGGATGGCATAGGAAAAAACTGGGGGAAAGAGTGGATGAGAGCGGGCGTTAAAAGAGACTAAGGGTGTCATCATGCAATCCTGGCCCTGTTTGGCTCTCTGTTGAAACACACCGACTGTAAAAGGGCATTATGTAGTGGAAATTTGATCATGGACTGGCTAATGATATTAAGGAATTACGTTTAATCATGTTGAGTGTATTTTAGGAGGACAGAATGAAATACTTAAAGCTAAAATCTTATGATCATTTGCTTTAAAATATTCGAACAAAAAAATGAGGATGAATAAAAGAGAACGAAATAAGAAGGACAAAATGTTTACAATTATTGAAGCGGGTGGATGGATACTTGGCATTTATTACACTTTGTTTTTCTTTGGGTATGGCCCTGAACCCTGCGGAACTATGAGTCTGGCTCTGTGTTTCCACCGGTCTGAAAACATCGGCTCCACCAGCCAATCAGAGCTCTTTAACTCATTAACGAAATTAAATTACGTCAGGTAGAGCGCCTCTCTGCGGCACTAAACAATGTCGTAAAAGCCACGATGCGCAGGCGTTGTTGCTCACTTCCTGCCGGTCTCGCATCACCTGATGCCTGCGCAATGTCAGCGCGGTGGGTTGTGGCGGCCGGTTAGGCACAGTTAGCCGCGGCGCCGGGCTCTTTGTTGGCGTTGTTGTGACTCGCGCCGCCGGATCGTTACAGCGAAGCTCAGGTGGCAGTCTGGCCGGCGGCGCTTACCTGCCTTGGTTAGCTGGACCCAAAAATCTGTGAGCAGCCACGATGTCGATCTTCACCCCCACGAATCAGATCCGCCTAACCAATGTAGCTGTGGTACGCATGAAGCGCGCCGGGAAGCGCTTCGAAATCGCCTGCTACAAAAACAAAGTCGTCGGCTGGAGGAGCGGCGTGTGAGTGACCCTCTTCCTCCAGGCCTTGGCCGGAGCTGGTAGCCTCTGAGGCGGCCTACCTCTGTTGATCGAATGAATGGGCTAAGCTGGGGTCTTGTCAGGGAATAAAATTGAAAACTTATTTCTGCCGTGAGCATGAGAAGTCACTGGCCTTCCGGAGCTTAGCTTCTAAATCAAGTGTTCCTTTTTCGTACGTTTGCTTTATTTTGCTGTCACAAAGGCTGCAGCCATAAAATGGCTAGAATAACGCTAAAAAGAACTTAGTTTTCTAAGTAAATACTTGCACAGAGTACATGTGATGTCATAGATCTTAGCCAAGTAGTTTCACTGAAGTGCTTAAGATCTTCACTACTGCCATCTAGAGATCTGTATTATGTGGCAGTAGCCAGACCGCCATTGTTTCATACATGCTCCCACTGCGTTTTTCTCCAATAAGTAAATGGGAATACAAATGCGCTTCTGAGTTTTTTATCATTTCCTCAGCACAGAGAGTTATTTAACGGTATTTGTTATTTGTAGCTATTTATATCGCTACTATCGTATTAAATGTGAATGAATTTCTAAGTTTCAGATATTTTCACTTAGGCTTTCTCTCATGTTCTCTCAAGGGAAAAAGACCTTGACGAAGTTCTGCAGACCCATTCAGTGTTTGTAAATGTTTCTAAAGGTCAGGTTGCAAAGAAGGAAGATCTCATCAGTGCATTTGGAACAGATGACCAGACTGAAATCTGTAAGCAGGTGAGTTTAATGTTGCAGCATAACTGACCCTAATATCCATTTGTAGTGTAAGTACTTAGAGGTATGTTATACTTTTAAGTATTATTATTTTGGAGTGAACAGTTACCATGCAGTAATTCGATCTACACAACATCACTTTTAATAATTAAGAACATGGATTTTTTTAAATTGAAATATAGTTGACATACAATACTATGTTAATTTCAGGTGTAAAACAGTGATTTAACATTGATATGTCTTACAAAATGATCACCATAATAAATCTAAAACAGTCTGTCACTATACATAGTTAGAACATGGATGTTTTTTGCCAAGACCTCCAGAAATTAAATTTTCTACTAAATTGCCTTATTTTATCCATTTATATATTGTAATAAATCTGAAAATAGAATTTTTTTAGACTCTTTGCTAAGATTGCCTTTTTCCCCCTTCTAATCCTAAATAAGTGAGATTTTTAGAACAGAAAATAATCCAGTGCATTCTTTAGGCAAAGCTCAAATCATTACTAACGCATCAGTAGCTAGAGAGGATGAAATTTAATTTTCTCATTAGTTATTCTTGTGGTTGGCTAACAAATGCTGTGTAATAATGGCATTGCTTTCTTAAATTGGGGTTTTGGGTTTTATCTTTTTTAGATTTTGACTAAAGGAGATGTTCAGGTATCAGATAAAGAACGGCACACACAGCTGGAGCAGATGTTTAGAGACATTGCAACTATTGTAGCCGACAAATGTGTGAACCCTGAAACAAAGAGACCATACACTGTTATCCTTATTGAAAGAGCAATGAAGGACATCCACTATTCAGTCAAAACCAATAAGAGTACAAAACAACAGGTTAGTAATATTTAATGTTGTCAAAAAGTATTAGTGAAAATCAATTTTCTCTGAAGAAACCATTAAAACAATCAGTCTCTAAGTAATAATGAAATGATACTACTTGAAAGCAGATGGGTAGGTTTTTGAGAGAAAGGAGGGAAGGGATGTGTATCATAAAATAGAGTGATGGAATTTTTTTAACTAAACACAAATGTACATAAGACTCTCATCTTCTTATCCAAACCAAACCTTTAAAGATAAAACTTGGAGTTTTAAGTTCATTGTAACTCCACTTTTTAGATTTTTTAAATTTTATATACAAGGGCTGTCGCGAAAAAAATCCAGCCATAAATGCCTCTATTTTTCATCCTACAAGGCTGGATACTTTCCAGACATCCCTCATATAATTCACATACCATAAAAGTTACCCTTTTAAAGTGTGCCATTCATTGGTTTGTTCACAGAGTTTTAAAACCTTTCCTACTACCTAATTTTAAAACATTTTCATTACCCCAAAAAGAAACCCTGTAACCCATTACCAGTCATTCCTCCTTCCCCACTTTTACAAGCCCTTGGCAACCACATTTTATTTATTCATTGGTCAGTGGTTGGACATTTGGGTTGTTTATACTTTTTAGCTATTGTAAATAATGTGTGCTGCTATGAAATTCATTACAAGTTTTTGTGTGGACATATATTTTCATTTCTTTGTGCCCAGGAATGGAATTGCTAGATCATAGTTACTCCATGTTTAACCTTTTGAGGAATTGCCAAATCATTTTCCAAAACAGCTGCACCATTTTACATTTCCACAATCAATTTACAAGGGTTCCAGTTTCTCCACATCCTGACAATATTTGTCATTGTCTGCCGTTTTGTTTATAGCCATCCTGGGTTTATCATTCTGGTTTTGATTTGTATTTCCGTAATGACTAATGTGATTTGAACATATTTTCATGTGCTTATTAATGCTTTATCTCTAGAGAGATCACTATTCAGATCCTTTGATCACTTACTTGATTATTTGTCTCTTCATTATTGAGTTATAAGAGTTTGTTGTATGATCTGGATGCTAGTACCATATCAAATATATGATTTGCTAATATTTTCTGTCGGTTGTCTTTTCACATTCTTGATAGTTTTTTTGAAGTCTTTAATCTTGAAATCCAAATTACCTACTTTTTTCTATGGGTGCTTATGCTTGTGTCATATCTAAGAAACCATTGCCTAATCCAGCTAGATGGAAAATGCTTTGTTTTGAATACATTATAAAATAAGGCAGCAGAAGCAGCAAAGAAATTGCGAACATTTTTAATTTTGTCTTGATAGGCCTTGGAAGTGATAAAGCAGTTAAAAGAGAAAATGAAGATAGAACGTGCCCACATGAGACTTCGGTTCATTCTTCCCGTGAATGAAGGAAAAAAGCTGAAAGAAAAACTCAAGCCACTGATCAAGGTTATAGAAAGTGAGGACTACAGTCAACAACTAGAAATTGTAAGATTAAAATACTCTTATTTCTTTACTTTCATGTTACCGAATAATTTACTCTCTAGTCACATATGTGTAACAAACATTTAGAAGGTATGAACAATAAGACATTTCCAAAAACATGTTATCTAGAATTAGGTAAAAATGTTAAGGTCTAAGTAGAACTAAATTGTAGTTAAGCACACTAATGATTTGTTTTGTTTTGTTTTCTAGTTTAATTATTCATGATAAATCATGTTGGTCATGTGACAAGGCATTAACCTCCTTAAATGTTTAAAGGCTTATCCAGATTTTAGATGAGATTATATTTTACAGTGAGTCTTATATTAAGGGAAAATGTAAACTCAGCTTTCTGCAAATTCGTGTCTCTAGACTTGCAGCTTCTTTATGAGCTGTAGAGGACTGTTGAGCATTCTACTTTAGATGTGACATATCTGAACACTCTTGGAAGTTCTAAAAGCTTTTCAAAAGTTATACATGATTTCTATATGGGCTTTCACATTTCTGTCCTTCAGATGTAGATAAGAAAGATGTGATTTCATTGAACTATAAAATCTAATGCTAAGTTTTTGTATGAAAAGGACCAGTCTTCTTAATCCAACCACTCCATCTAACAGCTGAAGAATCTGGATAAGTCTTAAAACAAGGAAGTTAATGTCTTCTCATATGAGCCTACATGCATACTTACTCAAGGGCAGAGGCTATACTATTAATAGAATTCAGTCAGCTGCCCTGTATATTGTCCTCTCTATAGCACTGTAGAACTACAGTAGTAGATAATCTAGAAAGTATTGTGTGTTTGTCTTAGAGGAGGTTAAAGCTGTTTATTCTGTTGTATCTTCGTTTGTCTTCGTGTGGTAAATAGCTGTGTTAAATGTTTCAGGTGTGTCTGATTGACCCAGGCTGCTTCAGGGAAATTGATGAGCTAATAAAAAAGGAGACAAAAGGTAAAGGTTCTTTGGAAGTACTCAATTTGAAAGATGTGGAAGAAGGAGATGAGAAATTTGAATGACATTCATCAGTCTCTTCAGTTTTAAAACACTTCAACACTTTCATTTCCTACCGTCCTGTTTTCTTTCTGTAGTCTGCCAAATAATTGCTCAAACTGTTTGATGTTTTCCATCTTTGTGTTAAACATGTACACAAAAAAGACTTTTCCTAATAAGTATTATAATGTGGGTTAATTTAGTTTTATTTGGAGTTTTTGGTAAAAATGAAAACTGCAATATTCAAAGTCCAGAGTAGCATTTTGCTGCTGTCTCATGCTTTTGTAGCTTTCCAGGGTGAAAGTTATTTGAGGCAGCTCTTGGGGATAAAAAGTTAAAATTTTGTACATTAAAGTAAGAGTAATTTGGGGGAGATGTGTCTATATGACAAAAAGGGAGTATTTGCTTTAAAAAAGAAAACATAATGTCTTATTTCTACTTAATGAAATGCATGTATTGGGGTAACTATATTGTGGCCTCAAATGAAGCTTGGATAATGTCTTTCTGATTATCTGAAAAACAGTTATGATGACTGTGCAAGACTTAAATAATTTTCATTGAATATGCTGCCATACACTATATTATTCTCAATAAAAAAAGTCATTTATTTCTAATTCTTAAAGTATAATATATGCTAATATAGCTGAAATTATATATAACTAATAAAACCACTCTTTATTTTGATTAAATGATGGCTTGTGTTTCTAGACAGTTTCCTTAGTCCTTTTTTTTTCCTCTCTGCTTCTTACTCTGGTAGGGATGGAGAGTTGTTAGCTATATTAAATAAGTCAGTATGAGCAGTGCTTAGAGCAGGGCCTATTCTGATAAACACCTGATAAATCTTAACTGATATTATTTGAGTTGTAATTGAAGTTAATTATTTTAGTATTAACACTTAATGGACAATGTACAAGTTTTTAAAATCTACTTACTCTCCAAAGAGATATTCTAGAATATAAATTCAAGTTTCACTCAAAATAAACAGATGTATTTTGTAGACAGAAGTATTTAACTGAGAAAGAGTTCTTAACTTGAACAGGTCCTGAAAAAGCACACAGAATTCAGTGCTAATCCAAATTCTCACAAATGTTCCATTTAAAATAACTCCAGGAGTTCCCTGATGGTGTAGTGGTTTAAGGCTTCAGCGTCGGCGCTGTCAGCGCTGCAGCCTGGGTTCGATTCCCAGTCAGGGAGCTACCCACATACCAAAAAAAGCAAAAAAAAACAAAACAATAAAATAACTCCAATTGAAATTATGAAGTCAATTTTTTCTTGTATCAAAGGAAATATTCTTATTTGATAACATGGGAACACACTTTCTGTTAATGTTGAAATTGAACTACTGTTTTAATCCTTAAGATGACCACCTCACTGATAATTTACTCGTGTAATGTAAAGTTGAAGTCACTGAAGATCATTTTAATGAATGAAATTTGCACTTTATTTCCAGTTTAAACAGTTAACCCAGTGTTTCAGGTCAAAAGTCATAGTTACTAAGTGTCCAATACTTCATCTTGAGTAGAAAAAGATGAACAGTTACTTCAATACTGCCTTAAGTTTTTCTTATTCTCATTACTCATCTCTAAAAAGCTGGAGCTTCAATAAAAGTTGTAGATCATACCTGAGCCTTGCTTCTGACCTATAAAAAATAAAGTGTTTACCTTAATCTCATTATTCAAAAGTAATTAAAAATTTTGGTTCCTGATCATTTTCCCAGTACCGCTGCTGTTATGTAACAGATTATTTTAAGGATTGATCTGTTTATCTTGCTTTTTCAATGCAAGCTGTGTTTTGGACATTTGGTCAAAGTGATGTTTTAGAATTAACCCTCTTCTCTTAGCACAGCACTTTGTGCAGCGTCCCTTGTGTCCATACACAGTTGTGTGCTTCAGCCTGTGGAACCTCATACCACTTGGAAATCCTCTCATGGGCCTCGCTTTCACCCTATCTTATTAATAACTGCTTAAGTACCTGCCTGGCATGCTAAATTGTGAGTTCCTCAAGGACAGGAGATTCACCAGTTGTGTTTATCCCACCATAGTTTGGTCCTAATAGATATGGAATAAATGTCTGTAGAGTGATAAATGTGTTATCTCAAAGAGGGCCCATGACATTCAAAGTGAGCATGGGTGATGACAGATTTGACTAGCTAATGGCTTTTTCAAATCCATTGTTAAAGCCATAGAGTTTTCATCAGTGAAGCCAGAGCTTCTTACCCTTCATATGCTGCATGCCTCTTGGTGGTTTCTGGTCCCCTCAGCCCTCAGGGCATTTGTCTCTGCCTCCAAGCAGCCTCTCACATTTGTCCCAGGGTGACATAAACATCATAGTATGTGGTATGTGAAGGGGAAAATTGGGTGGCACTCATTATAAGCGATAAGCACACAAGATTTCAACTTGTATGCCCACATCATGAGGTCCCTATGATTTGGTAGTAGTTTATTACCTTTATAGTTCTTTTTGTATATATCTGCTCTTACATTATTGAAATTAAGGGTATTGATTATTCAAAAATATTTTGCTGCTGCTGCACAATGGAGGTGGTTGTGGATACACAGTTGGATACTAACAGCATTTAATAGCTGCAATAATGAAGGCCATTGATTTTCATCTCCACATGTATATAATCCATGATGGTACCTACAAAATAAGAATCTAAATGTAATTTAGTAGCATCAACAATTGTTCTAAGCTAAAACGATAATACTGACCTGTATCTTTATCATCTTGGATATTCCAACTTCTATCCAGTAATAATTTCACAACACTTTGAGTACCCGAGTTGAATTACCCAGGGTGCCCTCCAAATACTCTAGGGAAAGTCTTCAGTTTTGCCAAATTTCTAGTTGAATTTCTATAGATTTTTGCTTGTCAGTGAATGGAGATAATATGAGTTGAGGAATTGAAGAAAGGAGTCATTTTTATTAGAGAGGACTGGACCTAACATACACTGGTGTGACAAAGGGGTAATAAGAAATCATTTCTTAAAGTTACATAAACAGATAATTGTGTAACGCTTGAATAATACCTGCCTGATTTTCCTAGAGACATAAGATGATTTTGGGGAGTTCAGTAATTTTATTGAACATATTGCCATACTTAAGATTTCATAATAATGTAAAATACTATTTTAAAAAGAACTTTTTACTATAGTTGTGATTTTGCTTTGAAGTGAAAAACAAAGGATGTTACAGCTATGTAAATAAACTTGTCTATGTTACCAAATCAAACAAAAGTAGCTACATGAATCTTCTTCACATATGGAGAGCACAACTTGAAATGTTCATGAAACTCACTTTGGGGGCCCTTCTAAGAAAGACTAGAGCAGTGGCAACCAAGTACAAAAAGGCTATTATGACTTTAATCAGGAAAAGCTGAGTGCACATCTCGCATTAAGTGGCCATGGATGGAAAAGACAAACTGCTTACAAATATGAACCCCCAATCCAAAGTCACAAGCACAGTCAATCACAGGTATTGATTTACTACAAAGCTGTTTTTCACAGGGGCGACATTACATAGTGTGTTCTTGTGTCAAAAGGGTCAGAAGTTTGTTTATAAGCAATCTAGAGAAGTCAGCCAGTCCTTAATAGTATGTTTATCTTAAATGCCAAAATCATTGTTAACAATAGTTTCAAAGGTTATGTTTATGAAAGCAATAGCATGATAATTTAAATAAAATGTTTAGTATAAAATTTTTTTATTTTTTTTTCAGTTACATTTGACTTACAATATTATATTGGTTTCAGGTGTACTGCGTAGTGGTGAGTCATTTATATAACTTATACAAAATCCTCATTCTGATATATTTGGTTCCCCTCTGACACCACATATACTTATCACATTGACTATATACCCTATGCTGCACCTTACATCCCTGTGACTATTTTGTAACTATGAATTTGTATAATACTTCTTGATTTCTTCCCCTTTTTTACCCACCCTTCCAGCCCTCCGCCCATCACCCCACCAGATCTGGTACCCATCTGATGCCACACATGTGGTTATTTCAACATTACTGACTATTCCTGTGTTATACCCTATATCCCAATAGCTTACCACAAAACTGAATTTCCCAATCCCTTCCCCTTATTTCACCTCCTCCCTCAACCATTCTCCCATCTGGCAACAAACAAAATGTTTTCTACATCTATGAATCTGTTCTTGTTCTGCTTGTTTATTTTCTTCTTTGGATTTCACCTATAAGTGAAGTCAACTTGTATCTGTCTTCCTCTGTTTGACACTCCACTTGCAACATTTGATAGATGTAGCTATTGCCATTTTCTTAATCATAATTTTTGCTTTTTATTTTTTTCCCATCTTAAGTCCCTCTAACATTCTTTGTAGTATTGGTTTGGTGGTGATGAACTGCTTTAGCTTTTTGTCTGGGAATCTCTTCATCTGTCCTTCAATTTTGAATGATAGCTTTGCTAGATACATTAATCTTGATTATAGATCCTTGGTTTTCATCAGGTGGAATATTTTCTGCCAATCCCTTCTGGCCTGCAAAGTTTCCATTGAGAAATCTGTGACAGTCATATGACTGATCCCTTATAGGTTACTATTTGCCTTTCTCCTGATGCTTTTGATATTATTTCTTTGTCTTTAACTTTTGTTTTAATTATGATGTGTCTCAGTGTAGGCTGCTTTGAGTTCATCTTGTTTGGGACTTTTTGTGCTTCCTGGGCTTGTATGCATATGCCTATTTCCTTTACTAAGTTTAGAAATTTTTTCAGTCATTATTTCTTCAAATAAATTCTCAATTCTTTGCTGTTTGTCTTCCCCTTCTGGTACTACTATGATGGGAATGTTGTTATGCTGATGTCCCAGCAGAATCTTACAGCTTCATTTTTTTTAGATTTTTTTTCTTTTTGTTGTTCTGATTTGATGTCTGCTATTTTTACCTCCAAATTACTGATTCATGCCTCTGCTTCATCTAGTTTGGTGATTTTTTATTTTATTCCTTTCTTCACTTTTGTTATTATAATCTTTATCTCTGCCTGATCTTTTTTTATGGTTCCTATGTCTTTTTTTGTGCTTATCATCTCTCTGCTGAAATTATCAGTAATTTCTCTGATATTTTTGTAATAATTGCATTGAGCTCTGTCTCTGATGGGTTGTTTAACTCCATCCCATTTACTGTGATTTTCTGCTGTTTGAATTTATTTTGAGCTGTATTTATTTCCTCATTTTGGTTGCTATTGGTAGATATTCTGCTCCTTAACCCAACACTCAAAAGTGCTGCAGTTTTATCAGGGTTTGCTGCTAATATGGTGAGGGCAGAGGTGTGATAGAAGGAAGGAGCCACGGTTTGCACTTTAGCTTTCTGCCTGGAGCTGCATAGTTGCGTGGGCAGTGCAGGCTTATGGCTTCTGTTCTTGGTTTACCCAGAGGTCTTGCTCTGAGCCTTGGGGTCAGCTGTCCTGTGTGCTGGTCCCTTAGACCTGGCTGGTTGTGAGCCAAGAAATGCGCCTGCTGCATTCCTTCTTCCCAGGCCAGGGTAAGGTTGGGTTATGGGACCTCACCACACCCACCACTCACCCCCGTCTTGGAACTCAAGTGAAGTCAGTCCACTGTGTCTTGCAGCACCTGGTCTGCACCTCCTTGGGGCCAAAATGAGGTCTAGTTGTGGTGTCTCACAGCTCTCAACTCCGGGCCTCCTTTTCTTTGTTTCATGGACCCAGTAAAATCCGGAATGATCACTTGCCAACTTTTATCTTGTTTCTCCCCCAGCAGTAGAGTTCCAAGAGAGGACCCATGCATGGCTCATGTCTCTGCACTTCCCTGAACTTCCCTGTTTTTTTCCCTCTAATTACATATCTTCACCCACCTGCAGGTACTTTGATGCAACAAGCAGGTCTCTTAGTTTTGTGCATTGCATAGGAAATCCTTAGCTGAGTTATAGATGTTTTATTTGTTGTAATCTCCAGGGGAGATTTTCAGGGGTCCTTCTCATGCTGCCATTTTGTTACTTTTCTTAATTTGCTTTTAATTACTATATTTCAATATTATTACCAAGACAATACAGAGTTTGTGATATGGTATGGTACAGTATAGGATATAGTATTAGTTAAGCTTTTTTATTAATAGTACCTCCTAAGGAACCAGAAACTATTTTTTAGGCATCTACCAATCCCCATGGATGCCAGTTAACTGAGACTTTATTGTACAAGTATGGCTACAACCACTTTTTTCAGTAGGATGTTTGCTTGGAGTATTGTTTCCACCCTTTCACTTAGAATCTATATTTGACCCTGTAGCTGAAATGTATGTCTTGAATGCAACATATGGTTGAGTTTTGTTTTTTTTTTGTTTTTTGTTTTTTTTGATCCCACCTTTTAATCTGTGCCTTTTTATTGGTAAGTTTGGTTCATTTAAGGTGATTATTGACATATGAGGATTTACTATAGCCATTTTATCTTTAGTTTTCTGGTAGCTTGGTGTTGCCATTGTTGCTTTGCCTTCATGTTTCTCTCTGTTATTTTAGTTTGGTGGTATTCTATGATTTTTCCCCCTCTGTTTTCTCTTTTTTATGTTGTGTCTCAGTTCTCATTTTATTTATTTTTTTGTAATTACCATTAACTTTATGTAAAAAGATTTTTATATTTGCAGTAGTCCTTTTTCTTCAACTTGCATCTTTATTCTCTTTGCAAATTCAAACCTTACCCCCTATTTTTAATGTTTTTGTTGTCACGGATTACCCCTATTTATGTTATGAGTTCATTTCTGAATTGCAGTGGCAAATTGTCTTTTTTCTCTTTTTCTTTTTCTATGTTTTTAACTTTTTACCCTTTATGTTATGTTTAAGTGTATAGTGCCCTTTTCTGTGTAGGGATGGCCATCTCCTGCTTCTGTCTGTCTGTTAGTAATCTTACTCACAGTTTTGTGTCCTTTTGTCTTTTTGTTTAGATAAAATAATCTCCTTCAGTATTTTCTGTATCTGGAAAGGTCTTTGTTCCTCCTTCCTATCTAAAGGATAACTTTGCTGGATATATTGTTTTTGACTGGTACTATCTCTATCAGTAGTTGAATATTTGATTTGACTTTTTTTCTGGTTTGTACAGTTTCTGCTGGAAAATATGATAATTAACAAGTTTTCATTTGTAGGTTAACATCTTGTTTTCTCTGCCTGCCTTGAGAATTCTTTCTTTGTCATTCATTTTTGACAGTTTCTATATAAGTGCCTTGGAGAAGGCCTTTTAACATTAAGGGGATTAGGTATTTTGTTTGCTTCTTGGA
This sequence comes from Lyroderma lyra, assembly GCA_004026885.1. Classification (NCBI taxonomy): domain Eukaryota; kingdom Metazoa; phylum Chordata; class Mammalia; order Chiroptera; family Megadermatidae; genus Lyroderma; species Lyroderma lyra. The sequence goes on along the minus strand of PVJL010006179.1, from coordinate 2,066 downwards.
TTTGAAGATCCAGTTCTTTCCATAGGTTTGGGAACTTCTTGTCAGCTACTTGTTTGAATAGACTGTCTCTATGCCCTTCTTGCTCTCTTTTCCTTCTGGTATGCCCATTATTCTTATATTGCTGTTTCTGATGGAATCAGATAGATATTGCAGAGTTTTTCATTTCTTTTAACTCACAGGTTTTTCTTATTTGCATAATGTCTAGATTTCTATCCTGATATCACTAATTCTTTTCCTTCTTCTGGTCAGCTCTGTTTTCTAAGCTAGTTATTTCATTCTTCATCTATTTTATTGAATTCTTCATCTCTAGAATTTCTGTTTGTTTGTTTATAATTTTAATCTCATTGGTATATTTATTTTGTTCATTGATTTTATTTCTGAACTCATCAAACTGCCTGATTTTCCTTGCATCTCATTCAGGTTTTTTCAGAAGTGCAGTCTTCAATTCTGTCATTTAAGTCATATATTTTTATGTCTTCATGTTTACTTTCTAGAGATTGCTCATTTTCTTTCTGAGCTGCCTTGTTTCCTTGGTAATTAAGAGATTATCTCTCTTCCTGGATATCTAGGGGAGTAAATTCTGTAGCAGGTTGATATGAAGAGGTCTTTCTATTGTTTTCCAGTAGGTAGCACTGGAACATTTTATTTTCTCTTGCCTTGTTCTGGCTTCTCTCATTGGAGGATTTCCTGGAGATGTGGTCATATTCTCTGTGATCAGATAACCTTGGTCTCGGCACCACACCCATGGGAGGATGTGGTTGGCTATGAGATTCTGACCCCCTGAAGTCCCAGTGCTGCTCCTGAAGCCAGAAGCAGAGTTTTACACCTCATCAGCCCTGGGTGCCTTCACTGGGACAAACCACTAAAGATGGGGGCAAGGTGGGCTGGGAGAGGTAGCTGGTGTGTTTGTGTCTGTTCTCCTCCTAGTGATGGCGACTGCCAGATCAGTTTTTTTGCTTCTATAACTCCTCCTTTGTTTGGAGTTAGCTGCAGTGTATGCCTGCTGCTTAGGAACTGTCTCTCCATCCCTCAGCATTGTAGATTTTCTGCTTTTTAATCCATTTAACACTACTACCATTTTTTTTCTGGACCCAGCCATATACAAGGTCTGACAATTAAGTTCACAAACTTAACACCATGTGCTTATGTTGGCTGCACTGTACAAACAACTCGGCAAGTTTTCATAACCTTGGTATATCTGTCTCTCACAGCTGTATTTGTGTTTACATGTGGCAGTATCTTGCTGAATGGCATGTATTATTGTTGTTGGGTGTTTCTGTTTATCATCATGAGAATGGGACCTTGAATTAGAGCAACAAATAAACATTAAATTTCTTGTTAAATTTGGCAAGTTTATGGAGATAATACCATGAGAAAACAGCAGTGTACAAATGGATTAAATGTTTTTCTGAGGGAGAGAATGCGTCACTGATGAAGAGAGATCAGGGCAGCCAGTAATGAGCAGAACTGATGAAAACATTGCAAAAATCATTGAATTGTGCATCAAAATTCTTGGCTGACTGTGAGCAACATATCAGACCAAGTAAATATCAATATAGAAACAGGAAAATCTTAACTGAAAATCTTGTCATGAGAAAGATGTGTACAAAAATGGTCCTGAAGGAGCTCACTGAAGAACAAAAGCAAGGGAGAGTCAAAGTTTGCCAAAACCCTTTACAGAAGCAAGATGATGTTTTGGGCTGTGTTATCACTGGTGATAAAACATGGGTGGATTAATATGACCCTGAAACAAAGCATCAAAGAGCACAATGTAATTAGGTCAATTATCTACGATGAAAGAGTTTCGTCAGTCCAAATCAAGTCAAAACAATGTTGCTAACCTTTTTTTTATATCGGAGAGATTGCTCAATATGAATTTGTATCAACTGGACAAACAGTCAACCAAGTTTAGTATTTGGAAGTGCTGAAAAGGCTACATGAAAATGTTAGACAAAAATGACCTGAACTTTTTGCCAACAACTCATGGTTCTTACATCACCACAATGCACTGCCTGTAAGTATGACGGACCAGCCGCCACAAGTCGATCAGTACCTGAAGGGGGGAG
>PVJL010006178.1:0-96338 GCA_004026885.1 Lyroderma lyra | reverse complement strand
AACCCATGGACACAATCAATAGTTTAATGTTTATTTGGGGACGAGTGGGTTAGGGAGGGGAGAAAGGGGAGGGGGTGGGAGAGGAGGGGGGGAAGCTAAATATAAGGTGATGGAAAGAGAAGTCACATTAGGTGGTGAACTTATTATACAACAAGCTGACAATGCACTGTAGAATTGTATGCCTGAAACCTATGTAATCTTTGCTAACAGATGTCACCCCAATAAGTCTAACAATAAAAATGAATTAAAATAAAAAAAAAACTTAAAAAAAAAAACGGGAACATGTTCTTTGCAGTCCCAGAGCTGAGAAATGTCCTGGCTCATGGGAGATTTGTATAAATATTTGTTAGATGAATAGATAAATAATTCTTAGATTTCTCTCTACGATGTGTTTTTCCAAGGACTTTGAATCACGTAAGAGGCATAACGCCAAAAATTCTCACTCAAATCCTAAGGAAACATAATTGTAAGAACTCTTTATTTTCTATAGGTGGTACAGATACACTTAATTTTTTTTTAACTAACTTTATGCTATATAAAGGAAAAAATAAGTCAGTCTCTTCATCTTAGACTCACTCTATTGTCTATTGTTTGTGTTATTCTTCCATTAAAATAGAAAAAGTATCAAATGGTCTTAAACAAGCACCTCATGAAAAGAAAATGTAAACATCATCACCAAGAAGAAAGAAAAACAAATCTTATAGATGAGAAATTATGTCAGTCTTTTTCTATAGCAGCCATGTGCATTACAAAAGTGAAAATTTTGAAATGATGAAGACCATTGAAGTACAAACAAATCTGTTCTGCAAAAAAGCATAAAATGTTTATCTGATTTGTTTTTTCATTTAATTCATGTCAAACATTGTGGAACATTAAATAAACTTTTTTGGGCAAGTTAAAAACAATCAAAATTGAGTCGTATTAGAATAAAATATTGAATTCTTAAAAGCAGTGGTGAAAGTTTCAGTGCTGAAGGATGTTGGAAATCTCTACTAAGTTACTCATCAAATGAAGTTTTATATTAATGTATAGCTTAGTTCTAAACATTTATTATTTTACATCATTTTACAATATTGATTGGAAAGTGTCAGCTGAATTTGTCTCTAAACTCTTGTTTAAACTTCTGTGATCAGAAGTGTCTTTGTTAGCAACATTTTCGTTTTTATACAGCTCTGAAATAGAGAATTTATGAAAACAATGTTATTTCCATCTGGCATCTCCTTCATGTATAGCAATAAAATTAGGAACTGGTAAAACATAAAGATTTGATAAGCCTCTACACTACTTTATCCCTATCAAAAGCATACTCATTAATAAGTACAGCAAGGAGCTTGAGACAAAAATATTCAGAAGTAGTTTATTACATTTGTAGTTATTGTTAGAAAATTATTTTAGTAAATGGGTTTATTGAATTTCCTTTCTTTGGAGCAAATTACAAGATGATTCTATCTTTTAAAAAATAAATTAGGGTATTACCTATCTTAAAAATGAATATCTTAAAAAAGAATACAAGGAATGAAACAAAATCAGCTATAACTATCAATTATTAAATACCATGTGTCATGCCTACTAAATTCTTTTCACTAATTAATTTCAATAATTAGATGCATTAATTTAATCCTCATGATAACCTGATAGGGTATAAACTACTTTTATGTAAGTAGTTCATACAACTTTCAACAACTTTCCTTACCCAAGTCAAACAGCCAGTAAGTGTTGAAATTAGCATTCAGACCAAGTCAGGCAATGTGACACCTGAGGAAAAGGTCCTGATTATTATGCAGTGCTGCCTCCCAATGGAAAATTTAGTTTCTCAGCACACAGGTTTGCCCACTAGAGCACATGAAGATCATGATCTTTGGAGTTAGGCCCACATGTTCAAGCACCACTTAGGTTACATACTTTTTTTAAAAAAAATTTTGAAGTTTCCTAAGTTTTTTGAGCTTTATTTTTTCTTCTGTAAAAAATGATCCTCCTCTCAAAGATTGTTATCAGAAGGAAATAGTGTTACAGAATAGGAAGTGTTCAGCGTTGTGGCTGACATGAGCTTGGTGATTAATGTTAGTTTCCATTTCTTCCTCTTAATAAAAGGAACATGTATGGAATTCAGAGTGTGTAGCACAGTCATCATATGTGATTTCAATGATTAGGACAGTCACTAAATGTTGCTTATTAAAAAATAAAGTTAATTTCCTAAATAATGTGAATGCTCCTTTGACTGAGATAATAAAATGTCTCTAAATAATGGAATATTCCCATGGCTGTCTCACAGGTTTTACTCCTAAATATTTACAGAGTTGAAAAGCATAGCATTCATATTTTGAGTTAGTTCAAGAATATAATAAATTATGATTGATAGCCATTCTGGGATAGCGACAGTGGTGGCTGTGCAGAATATGAGAATCTCAACAGGAAATCATGCAGTAGATCTGCAGGGACATAAAGAATTAATGAGGCTACTGAAAACAGTTGTGCTGATTGTGTCCAATAGAAGAACATCCAGAGTACAGGAGGAGTGGAGTCTGGAACTTAGACAGTGGTCCATGTGCCAAACCTCAAGCACTGGTGATAAACAGCAGTGATACTAAAAAAGGTGAGATCAGTGAATGCTCAAATACATCCTCACCATGCCCTGAGCAAACTCCCAAGGTAGTCAGAAACCCAGGATTTCAGGGCCTTGTGTGTTTTTACACTTAGATCTAGTTGCATAACTATATTTTTTGGGTATTAATAAAATTACTATCTGTTTAGTATATTACAGATTGTGCTTAATATAAAAATTAATAAAAATGCTATAATTTTATCATGTCCTTTTTGATATTATATGTGAAGATATACAATTTTCCCCAGACATAAGATTCATATCATACATGCCATCTTATCACTTACTGTGTCCATTAATCATTTTTATCACTTTCTGTTATTTTTTAATATTTTTGTTTGAAAACCACACATCATATTTTGTACCATAATTTGTTTTTATAGTTTGTCACTGGATTTTCCTCATACATATCTTGGGCTTACAGCTTTGTTTATTTGTGTGAATTGATTTTTGGATAAAAAGATAAGGAATACACTATTATTTCAAGATTATAGACATTTTAAGGTTCTTTCTAATTTGATTGGGTTAAGTAAATTTCCAAATTGTTCTTTAGAAATGTACTCTCTTACATAGTAGTCAATAGAAGTAGATTGAAATTTTATTTCACCAAAGCCTCATAAAATCATGATATGTATTTTATCTTCAAAAACTTTGCAAATGATATATTATAATATTAATTATATATTAGTTTTTCTTCACAAAGAACTATTTGCTTAGCTTGTTTAGCAAATTATCTAATCATGTATTTTAACCATCCTTCTATTGGGGTGTTCATCTTTTCTTAGTTTTAAAAGCATTCTTTAAAATTTTTTTCTAGAAAAAAATACTAAAATAAAAAACAAGTATCTTAGCTACACTTCACAGTATTTTTATTAGTTAAGCTCATTAATATATGCATAAACCCAATGAACATAAAGAATATTACCACCACTTTAGAAGTCTCTCTTTGACTTACTCCTTTCACTTATGCTCCTAAAGTAACCATTGTTCTGATTTCTATCACCATTGAAAGGTTTTTATCTGTTTTTGAATGCTGTAAATATAATCAAAATCATATAGCATCTGGTTTATTTTGATGCATATTTTCTATGGAGTTAAGCCAAGACTTTGGAAGAAGCAGTAATTAATTCTTTTTAAAATTTTTTTATCTCCATATGTAGAAGCATTAGTTCATCACTCTTAATTATTTTATGAACTGACCAGAATATATTTATATATTTTGTTTATGGACATTTAAGTTGTTTCCAGCTTTTGGTTAATTTGAATGAAGTGGCTATGCATATCCTTATACTGTCTTTGGGAGCACATATTTACCCAATTCTAGTGTTTGTGTGTGTGTGTGTGTGTGTGTGTGTGTGTGTAATGGGAATAACTGGTTCATAGGATTTACATGTCTTCAACTTTAATAAACACTGAAAGTGTTCACAAGTGGTTGACCCATTTACACTTCTAGTAGTAGTGTATGAGATTTCTAGTTGACCTACTTCCTCACTAACAAATAGTCATCTGGTGCATATTTGTAATTTACGGAGTTTAACTGAATGAACATTTTCCTGGTGACTAGTAATTTTGAATAATATGTTCCCTGTCTATCAGGATTATTCTATTTACAAAGGTAATATTCAAGGCTTTTGCCTGTCTTTCTATATGACTTTCATACTTTTCTCTGTTAATTTGTGAATTCTTTATAAAATCTTAATATTAATAGGGATAGCATGTATCTTCTCCCACTCTTGTATTTTTTCATGGTCATACTTGTTCATTTTGATGAATTGGTTATTTTGATGTTTTCCTGTACATTAAGGATAATGTATACTTTTTCAGAATATTATTTGCTTCATTAGAGTTTTACAAATTTGAATATTTACTAAATTGTCATCTTATAAGTATTGTCAATGTCCCTTTATCCTAATGATTACTCATTTTTATTTTTGATCACTTTTTTATTAAGTTTGTTGTAGCTTCACTATCATTTTACAATTATTAAATATTTTTATAATCCATTTATTTTGTTTTTATCTTTATTAATACTTTTTAATCTTTCTTTACATTTATTTTGGCCATCTCTTTTCTTTCATTTCTGGTTGAATGCTTAAGTCTTTTGTGTTAAATCTTCATCTGAGAACTTCTTTAATCACGCTAATAGGTATTGATATATAGTTTTTTAACATAATCCTTTCTAGACAGTATACATCTTAGGTTTTGGTTTTCACTTTTCCAGCAGGAATTCTTTAAAAAGTAGTTTGAGTGTCTTTGTTTTTGTTTGGACTTTTAGTAAATTCAGGTAGTTGGGATTTTATTACTGGTTTTGTATAAGACTTAAGTTTTTAAAGTACTTTTAAGTTGACAAAGTGCAAGGAAGATACAAAAATCTCTCAGGTACTCCCTGCCTCCGTGAATGCACCGCCTCCCTCCTTAATCTATTTCCCCCACCAAAGTGGTACATTTGTTACAACTGCAGAACCTGCATTGACACATCATTATCATTCAAAGACCACCATTTACATTAGGGTTCCTGTAAACTATCTTGTAATTCCTTGCAATTTGGCCAGAGAATTAAGAATGTATTATGTCTATTTTTATAAAATTTCTTAATGTATGAAGAATTTTCAGGGTCTGTTTTCATGTTTCATGGGCATGGGAAATTGAAAGTACGTTGTTGATGTTTATGTAGTTCTCATCAAGGTGCATGTAAGATGAGAGTGGGAAAAAGACAATTTTATATCTCTGTTATTAGTTTACAGTATTCTAAATTTATTAATATTTTCAATATCTTTGTGTGTGTGTGTGTATGTGTGTGTGTATATATATATATATATATATATATATATATATATATATATATCCAGTAATAGCCCGAGTTTAAGTTTCCTACAATTTTTTTGTATTTATAAAATAACTCGCTATATGAATTCTGATCCATACTTCAAACTTAATAATTCTCCACTGTCATTTATCATTACAAAGTTCTCTTTGCTTCATTTTCTATATTTTGTATTACATTTTACTTATTACTAATATCATAATTTATTTCTTTGATTTGCATTTATAAGCAGTTGGGTTCTTTTTATACTTTCAAGTAATTATATAGCATATAGAAGGAGCTGGAGTTTCTATTTTTGATCAAATATGACGGTATTCATTTTTCAAAAACAATTAAGACTCATTTACAAATATTGATATATTGGATATTTTTGTGTTTAAATGCATTTTATGTATTATGATATTTCCCTCTAAGGCTTGTTTGTTTTTATTATTTTTGGTTAGTTACTTCTAGGGTCCTGTTTCTACTACATGTGTCCAACTTTTAAGTTACTCCCTTGGTTTAATGTCATCGCAGTATACAATTATTCTTTACACTTTGGGTTTTTTATTATTCTTTCATTTATTGACGATATTTTTTGTTGTCATTAAATTCTCTTTTACTGTTTTAATGATTAATTGTTGATAGGGTTATAGATAAGAATTGGGGTAAAATACCTGACAACGTCTGTTTTGACTGAAAATTATGCTGTCCACTTCAACAAATCATTGTGGTCAGGGTTTATCTTAGTTCCCATTGAACCACATTCTCACAGTGAGTGGTACAGAACGCAGCTCTGCCCATCAAGTAGCTCTACCCAATGACCACTGTCATAACTGGGGGGGGGCGGGCAATAAAAAACAGTCTTTTGTGAATTGATGAACATATATGTTAAAATCACGTATATGATAGATATGTAAATTAAAATAATTTAATATATAAGTAAAGGGGCATAAATAAGGGTTATGCCTTTCATGAAATGTGACAGAATTCATAACTAATGTGTGTGTGACTGATCTGTGTCTTTTAACCCCATTTCCTATAGGCCATTTTCATCAGAGGGAGGAGTTTGTTCCAGAAAACCGTATTTTATCTTGACCCTGCCTGTTTTTATTTAAAGTCTTTATTATGAAAAATTTTGAAAACTTATAAAGTGGAACAATATAATGAACTTCCAAATCCATGTAACTATTACTTCAATGTTTGAACAGTGAGTTAGCCTGTTTCACGTATATTCTCATAAAGGTAACATATCTAGGAATAAACTTAACACAGGAAGTGCAGGATCTGTACTCTGAAAACTACAAGACACTGTTGAAAGAAACAGTAAGACTAACTCAGCTTTTTAATTAACTTTGTATTTGGTACTAAAATACTTTACTATGCTTTGGCTGTCTTACTGGTAAAACTGAGTATCGATAACACTGTTCTTATCAGTTTGTGTGGATACTTCTGAAAATGCCTTTGAACATTAATATACCAACAACTGTGGTGCTATTATTTGAACTGATACCACTTCTAGAGAAACACTAGCAAGAAAAAAAGCCAATATTCAATACAAAGGAAACCAAAATGGTAATTGTAGTTAGTAATACAGCAAAGGTTATAAAAACACCCACAGCACATAACTGAAGTGGGCACATTCCAGTGCACTGCCCATAGTCGCTGTTAACCTGCATTCTAATGAGTTCATCTCTCCCACCACGTTTTTTAAAAGTCCTACTGCTGAACTACTGTGCACATTTGTTCTTGATTGTTAATGAGTTAACCTATCTGTAGAGAAGATGAAAAACATTCAGTGATGATTAATCTCACCATGTAGACATTATTAAGGACATTATGCTTGTTATTATTTTTTTTTAATTCTCATTTTAAATGTGTTATTAATCCTTCTCTTCTCCAGATGACAAAAGCAAAGCTGGATGATTATTTAACAACCAAGCACCACCAGCTGGTACTCCAGGCTGTTGGAAGTTACCATGTGCTACCACTTCATCCTACCATAATTCTTAAAAATGAGAATGTGAAAAGCAAATTAAGTTCATAAAAGCCTTTGGATATGAACCATGGAGAAACATCAACATTTTAATGCTGTAACCAACCATCAAGGAGATGGGGTGGGAAATGAAGTATAGCAAGAAAAATTGATATACATTAATTAGTTTAGCAAACTTATGTGACTTCCATTATAAGTGTCCTCTGAAAGTGTCAAGATGCCATGCTTAGAATTTAAATGCAAACAATGCATGCCTATTAATGTCAAAAAGATCAGTCCAATTATAAAGATATAGAAGCAATAAAAAATATAGCAGAGAATGAATAGTGTGCATTAAAAAGCTAATTTTGGTCATTTTTATGGTTGGTTATGCCATTGCTTTATTGCTTAAGACAATTCTGCTTTGTATGGACCAGTGATAGTTGCTTTTTTCCCCTCTCTTTCTTTCATTAATTCTAAATTGTAGGCTCTATTATTGACTCATAAACTACTTTACTGACTCACTTCTTCTCAGGTACTTAGGAAAAAGTTTGGTTAATTTTAGAATCAATACTCTAAATCATTAAATGCTTCATTTATATAATAGAATGAAATCTTTCTCTAATATAAAATGAAAAATGTAATGAAATATCTTAGATAAGTTTTAAAAAATAATAAAATGTAATAAAATTTTATATAAATATCAGAAAATAATAAAAGCAGTCATTTTTTGCTCTATTTAGTATAGTTTATTGATTCAGAGAAAGAAGACAGTTATTTTGTGTTATAGAGGAATGAGAGCGATCCCTTTGCTTTGAAGATGAAGTAAGGTAAGGTCTGTGACAAATGTGAAGGGACAGTAAGAGAGAGGGAACTTTCCCTTCAGTAAACCAGAACTGTCCTCCTGGCTCTGGCTTAGGCAACTGACCCTTTCCGTGACTCTTTCAGATTCCTGTGACCTCTGTACTGCTCTAGCCTCTCTATGTGCCACTACTCTCATGCTCTCACCTCCCTTCTTATGCTTTGTCCCTCGAAGCCACTGGACATTTGGGTAGCAATAGCACAAAGCACAAATAAGTGTTCCCTTCATCCTTCCTGCCCTTTGGAGGGAGGTCACACTGCCTTTGAGAGCTCTCTGACAGGGTTGTGGGCAAACATGAATAGTTTTAACACTTACTTGACTCCTTGCACATAACTTTATATTATATATATATTTTTTGATAGCCATAATTAAAAAAAAAGGAAATATGCTGGTATGGTGTGATAGCTTCTAACTGAGAGAGGAGGTAAGAGGGCAAAAGATCCTCCAGATTGGTGTCATAAAGAAACAGAAAACTGAAGGCTCCCATGGCCAGTTTGACCTCATGTAGATGCTCTGGGTGGTATGAACCATGGACTTGCATGAATGCATAATTTAAATATTCAGTACTCTTTAGCAATTTAAATTATTGTCTGGATACTTCAAGTCTTTGGAATTTGTTTCTGAAAGATAAAACCATACAGAAAATTTTATTACGCTAAATGAGATTAAACAGAAAACTTTAAGGTAGAATTATTTTTAAACATTCACTTATAAGTTGTTTGAAATTCAGAGCATCATTCCCCACCCCCTCCTCTGATAAATAAGTTTATAAAGTCTGACTGTATTTTCAAATAATCTCTAACGGCCTTTCCAGGGCCTTGTCATGTCATCTTTCTCCTCCTCATTCCAAGTACCATTTGACAATTATCCCTTCACAAGTCCCCCTTTTATAATCTCATTCCTGTCCAGATTAAATCCAGCATTAGCAGGTAGGCTTTTCTTTTCTTGTGCTTATCCAAAATCACTGACCTTGAAAACTTAGTTGTTATGTTTGAGTTTGTGCTTTGTTCTTTTTGCTAAGCCACAGTTTTGATAGCATTACTGTAATTCCTCTTAAGACTTTTAATACTAGCTCTCTAAATGATGTCTTACTCGCAATCCTTCTCAATAATAAAACTAACATTTATATAACACTGTTCTAAGCTATTTATATACATAACATCTTATATAATCATTTCTATACCCCTCTGAGGCTGGGGCAGTTTAGGAAACTAAACCACAGAGTTGTTAAATCACTTTTCCAAGATCACAGAACTAAGCATTAAGAAGAGCTAGGATTTGAACCTAAGTGGCCCAGGTCTCCAATCTATGTAGGAGGGCACTCTTATTAATTGTCCAGTCCTCCGGGCTTATCATACAACTTTCTTCTAAACTCCTCATTTCCATGTTATCCTCTCTGTCCCTAGTCCCACTGGAATATCTACCCATTGTATTTTCTACAACTCTCTGACTTGTCCATAGCTTTAATTATGTTATCAGTGTTGTCTCCTCAGTATAAGACATTTCGGCAAGTCAATTTAGTTCTCTTCCATTTGCTTTAGGAACTGTGTTGTAAATACGTAATTAAAAAAATCCCTTGCCCTTGATGAACTCCCTAGTGGTAGAAGTTGGAGAAACAAAAATGCTGGAGTATAAAGGACTAGAAGTAACATTTCTTCCTAGAGTAGGACTACTGATACAGTGTCCCTTGGTAACCATGCTTGGGTAAAAGGTAGTCCATAGGACTATTAAATTTATTTCTCTTCTTTGGACCTCACCAAAATTCAAGTTCAAAATCTGTACTTTTTTTAATATCCAAAAAGGCTTATAATTTTTTTTTTCTAACTAAGATCACTTAGGCAAATACAGAACCAGTTAAATTGCTTAAACTCTTCATTTTTTTAGAGATGCCCTCACATTGCAGAGTAGGAAATACTGGGCTAAAATGTTAATTCTACTTGAGGAAATAAGGGAATGATCAGAGTCAAGTAAATCATATAAGGATGATTATATTATTTGTCCAAGGTAGTAAAGGGCATCCCAGATAAAAATGAGTTCAATGGTACCAACAATTTGAATTATTAATTTTAGGGATCACTTATTCATTAGTACCACAGATTTTTTGGAAGTCTATAAGATGCCAGGGCATTTTCTAGGTACTTCATAATATTTAAAATAGTCACAAAGTATTTCAGTGCAGATATTATTATCACCATTTTACATAGGGCATGACTGAAGTTCAGAAAGGAGTAATAAGTTTTTTATAGAATAATATAGCTAGTGTGTATAGCTATTAGGGCAATACACATTGCTTTAAATCAGAGGATATCTTGTGGCCTAGACTGAAGTAAGCCAAGATGGGGAGAGATGTTTAGAGGGCTAAAGAATTAGGGGTCAGATTATCAAGTAAAAATATCAAGCAACAACAACAAAATTTTACTCGTTCTGTAAAGAAAGATTAGAGAAGATATAAACAACTAGTGATATACTGAAATAATCTAATTAATGTGTGGCTCAACAATGGAGTGAAGTATATCTGAAAGTACAATAAAATTCAGAGTACTTAATAATCAATATGTATTGTTGATTTAAATTCCTTAACTGGAGCAAAGTTGTTTGGGTGTTGCAGTAAAAGTGGAATAAAAGTTAGAAAATGAGTTAAATGTAGAAACTATTTAATTAGAGTGATAGGTTTGGAGTGAGAGCAAGAGTGAGCAAGCATTAGAGAGACAGAGAGGGAGAAAGTTGTGAGATTGAGATATAAAGATATTACCCTACTTCTTGACTCCTTGCCACTGAGCCTGCTTGCCAACACGTGTCATACAAAGATGGATCATTTAGTGACCAGGTAGGTGTATTCACCTTCTGGTCTGACCTGTACCCTGGCTAACCTGCTGTCTTTTGACGCCAGCAGACAAAATGGACTAAAGTAAAAACTTAGCTGACTACAAAACAAATAGAGCTATACAAATACAATGATCTTATTCTGATTTTTCCCCGCTGTGGAGGGAGATAAATAATAATAATAACTTATTGAACACTCTGCTGTGTTCAAACAGAATATTGCCAAATTCTAACATATTATCTCATTGACTCCTACAAGACCTCATGAAGTAAGTCATATTATTCTTCTTATTTTTCAGATAAGAAATTTGGGTTTAAGGAGTATACAAATTTCTGAATTCCCTGGGCCACACTGGAAGAATTGTCTTGGGCCCCACATAGAATACATTAACACTAATGATAGCTGATGAGCTAAAAAAAAAAAAAAAGGTCCATGTACAATTTTGTAATGTTTTAAGAAATTTTATGAATTTGTGTTTCACCTCCTTCAAAGCAGTCCTAGGTCACAGGCAGCCCATGGGCAACAGGTTGAACAAGCTTGGTAAACAAATCACCCTAAATAAATAGTAAGAGATAGAGCCATTTCTCAAATCTAGCTCTTTGATTTAAAAGTTCAAGTGTTTAACATTATCCTAAACTGCTTCTCCTAATTCCTTGATTCCAGTTATTTGTAATGCAAGATCACACCTCCATCAATCTATGTTACAAATAAAATTTACTTCGCAGAACTTTAGAACTTTTATGTGTGGCTGGTGCAAGAAACTTCATCCCTCCTTACTCTCTCAGACATATCAATGCTTTATCTATACCAAATTCCACCAATCCTTGACCTTTTCTTGAACAGATCAGGCTATTTCTCATGCTCCTGTCTTTGCTCAAGCAACAGGGAGGTCTTCACATCTAATACCACTTATTTTAAATGGCATCTCCTTGGTGAAAACTTGCCCACACTTTTACCTCCAAAAGATTGTTCAGCTTTACTTCATTTTAGCTCTGGCATATTATAAAAACTTTATAACCATAATAATCTCATTTTTATTTGTGTTTTCATGTCTGATTATTTCCTTAGATTGTACACATCTCAAGAATCTTTGTTTTATTCATTTCTGTGTTCTCTTCAAGCACAGTGTCAGTTGTTTTGTTGCTACTGAATCACTTTTGGAGAAGCAAAAACTAAAGATGTTTTATTCGCTGAGGAAGTGTGAAATTCCTTTCTATTCTCCCTCCATTTATCTCAGAAATGGCAGTTAAGACCACCCGGTGTGTGTGAGGAGGCAGGGGGAGGTGAAACACCCTGACAGAAGCAGCTTCTGGGGCAGGTTGGCACATGGCTCTAGACTTAGTAAGTACAGTGAGAGGAAAGAAGTCCCTATTGCTGGCTTGCTTTTTCATCAGTTAATATTTTAAGTCATTATATATGTAGAAAATGACTATATTAGTTCTTCTCAGGAAAAAACTTACTAGAAGATAAAAATGGCTTGAAAACTATTTCAGTATTTTGAGGGGAAAATTAGTATCTGGTAGTAAAGAAATAAATGAAAGTGTACATAGGCAAGATTATAAATATAGGACTACTTTTGCCTTCATTTTGAAATAATGCAATCACTCGCAACAATAAGGAATAACTACTTCAAAATTTTTACAGTGCTCCTTCTAGTTTTGCCATATTTGACAAACACCATGTTCTTAATTTTTTACCAGAGAATTAAACATTAAGCTCTACATTTGAAACCTAATGCTGAAGATAATAAAAAAAATGTAGAAGAAAATTAACATTTGAAGTGCTTTTAAACAATATATGAGTTCCTTTCTTTAGGGGGAAAATATTACATGTAATGTTTCCTCAATGTTTTAAAGTATTAAATAATTAAAAATAAGAAATACTATATAGTATAAATTATATAAAACAGTGATTGCAGGTAAATTAGTCAGTTATAATGCCATTACAGAGAGATATGGGATTAAGAGACATTGAGAAAAGATGAGTTTTTAAATAGCAATGCTAAAAGTTAAGATATGAGTTACAAAATATTAACTATGAGAGTATATGCCATGTTTGATTGATCTGATCAGACCCAGAGAATGTTCACAGATCAGAGGTATTTTTTTTATAACTTATGAAGGCTAAAAGGAGAGAGGCGACATGAGTTACGGTTTTATGAGATGGTAGATTCGGTAAGACTAGGTGGCAGCATATAGAGTGTGAATAGAGTAGTAGTGACAGGTGCTAGTTTTTTTTTCTTTTTTTCCATTTTAAACAGTTTAGAATGTAAAGTTATTAGCCTACACATGTGCTGCTTGCAAGTTATCTTCAAACTCTCATTCATGGATAGATAACAGGTTTAAACTGATTCTTCAGATGAGCTAGTTAACCCTTCACAGCCAAACCAAAAGAAATAAAATATACAAATAGAATTTCCCTTGAAAAAATTTAGGGAGGAAATTGTAGAATAAAGAAGCTGCATAACAGTCGTCGAATTAGGAAGTAGAATCTAGGATTAGGTAACAGGGCCCTGAAGGTTGTTTGTAACCAATACCAATAAAGATTGATTTCCTAAAGACAGGAGGAGGCCATAAAATTGTGATGTTACCAGTGAAGCAAACATAATGGGTCACAGCCTTGGTGAAAGCTGATCTGGTCTTAAAGATGATGGTGGAAATTATGTAAATTCTCCCTGTGAGCATGTACCTTTCCGGTGATTCTAAAAGATCTTCAAGGGATATATATGTTTGTATCTTAATTAGTAAAATAAACTTTCCTTGAAGATGACATAAGTATTTTTAAGCTCATGTCTCATTCTAAGAAAACTACTAAGTGATGAATGAGAAAATAGCTATAGAAAAAAATTTTGAGCATTTATTATATTATTTTATTATTACTTTAAATTATATTCTCTCAAAACTAAGTTCAGATGACTCCAAGAACTATTACATTCCCTAGGGAAGCTAGGATATTTCTACATGAACTTGAAACAAATGTCTTTTCTTTTAGTTTTAAACAGTGTTAAACATTTTCCCTAAGGAATTTTAGCAACAGTAGAACATTATTTTTAAATTAACTTTTTCATTAAATGCTTATTTCCCTTGAAAAGAGAGCAGCTGTTAGTGCTGGCAGTCTTCCCCCTGCCCCCAATGTATGAGTGCAAATCAAAAACAATTTGTTTTGTGAATAATCTACAGTATGACAATTTGTCTACAAATATGTCACTGCCTGTTTACCTCAGTATGTGTCAATTGGATTTAGCCCCTTATTTGCAGAGAAGAGAGGAAGGCAATCTTGACAGCATCCCTGCCTGCAGGTCTGGCACTGCTGCCTCTCTCCCAACTTCCTGTTGCCGCTGAGAACCACAGGGAAGGAGAAGCCACACACTGTGCAGAGTGTGGACTTCGCAGGACTAGGCCAGCTACAAAATTAGAGACCTGGGCTCTCACCAAGTGAGCAGAGAGTTGTTTACACAGAGGAAGATCTTTCTGTACAGCATTTTCATTAAGTCTAGGAAGAACCTTAATGGACTGCTATTTACTAGAAAGAATCCTTTTCAGATAAGTGTTGGGGGGATGGAGTTTGATGTTTTCTTCTGTCAGCTCCCTCTATACTGAATAGCTGATGCTTGCATTTAAAGGAAGATCATATAAAAGGCTTATTCAGCATTTACTAGATTTCCAGGAATGAAAAAAAAAAAATGTAAGCTTCAGCTTACTTACATATAAGTATATCCTTTTATATGTCAGCTTCTATCAGCCTGTGTGATGTATGATTCACCCTGTGCATTTAGTATGACAATGAGCAAAGGTTCTTCCTATTGTTGGGCAGTTTGCTTCTTTCACGTAGGCATTTGCACTGCTTACAGATAGTCACAAGATTGACCTGAACTAGTGAACCCAGAACTGCACTACGTTGCTCATGTAGTCTGTGGGTTACTCAGATAGATCCTAACATTGTTATTTTGTGACACATGATAAATGTTCCTTTTTATAGCACTCAGCAGCAGCATTAGTGTTATGATAACTGAATTACTAATCTGTTCCTTTCCCAAATGTTTTTTCTTTTCATAGTATCTTTTCCTGCAAAACTGAGACGTAAGAAGAAAATGGCAAACCCAATAGGCAAATGATTAAAAGGATAAAATTAGTGCAGCACATGTATCCATTTGCTACATGAATATACATTATAGATATTTACTATTGATGTCTTCAGAGGTGTTTAGAAAATAAATTTCAAGATCAAAGGAAGTCCAAAGATATTTATCTCAAGCCGCAAGTATGCAAAAAGGTAAAATTCTGAGCAAAACTGCAAATGCTATTTATTTTACTCTAAGAACTTTTAAATTATTTATATATATGTGTATATATATGTATATACATATATATATATATATATAAAAATGATATTACATAGGGACAGGGACTGGAGGAAGGCAACACTATCTCTTTACATGCACTTGTAAACCTCTAAGCTCTAAATTATACACAGCAGTCTTCAGGGGGGAGAAGTCCTAGCTACCTAGCTAAATTGGTTTCTGTTCAAACCCCATTATAAAAGGAAAATAACAATGCAGAGGGGTGCAAATTGGAAAAAAGAAAAGAACATGCCATTTATAATGAGTACCTTAAAACAGAATGTGCTGTAATAGAAATGATAAAAGCTGTTGTTTCCCCATATGGTAGAAAATACTTACTGAGAATATCATGAGACTATTAGATAAATACTAAAAATTAAATACAACTTTGAGATAACATTGGAAAAAACAATACTCTCATAATTCCTCTCTGTATATGGAAAAAGAGTATTAGGTTAGTGCAAAATTAATTGTGGTTTCAGACCGTGAATTTTAAACCTCTATAACTAGGCTCAAACACATCTTCATTAATCAAAATTGGAACCATTACAATCAACACATTTCTGCCAACAAGAAATAAGTTTGGTTATTCCTGTAGTGTAAAAATCTGGGCTTCAAGATTCAATGAACTCTTGGAAAGCATTTTCTGCATCCTGCTGGCTATGGAAGCATTTTCCCTGCAAAAAGTTGTTGAGATTCTTAAAGAAGTGGTAGTCAGTTGGCAAGAGGTTAAGTGAATATGGCAGATGAGGCAAAACTCTGTAGCCCAATTCGTTCAATGTTTGAAGTGTTGGTTGTGCAACATGTGGTTGGGCATTGTCGTGAAGAAGAATTGGGCCCTTTCTGTTCACCAATGCCAGCTGCAGGCACTGCAGTTTTCAGTGCATCTCATTCATTTGCTGAGCATTCTTCTCAGATATAATGATTTCACTGGGATTCAGAAAGCTGTAGAGGATCAAACTGGCATCAGACTACCAAACAGTGACCATGACCTTTTCTTGGTACAAGTTTGGCTTTGGGAAGTGCTTTGGAGCTTCTTCTCCGTCCAAACACTGAGCTAGTCATCACTAGTGGTCATATAATCCTATAGAGAAATGGTTCCTTGTTGTTGTGTAGAATAAGAGGAGACGACACTTCAAAACAATGATTTTTAAAAATTTTCAGTCAGCTCATGAGACACCTACTTATAAAGCTTTTTTACCTTTCCAGTTTGCTTGAAATGCCAAACAACCCTAGAATGGTCAACATTGAGTTCTTCGGCAACTTCTCATGTAGTTGTAAGAGGATCAGTTTTTATGATTGCTCTTACTTGGTCATTGTCAACTTCTGATGGCTGGCCATTAAGCTTCTCATCTTCAAGGCTTTTGTCTCCTTTGCAAAATTTCTTGAACCACCACTAAATTGTAGGTTCGTTTGCAGTTCCTGGGCCAAATGCATTGTTTATGTTGTAAACTGTCTCCGCTTCTTTATGACCCATTTTGAACTCAAATAAGAAAAATTGCTCTAATTTCATTTTTGTCTAACATCATTTCCATAGTCTAAAATAAATATAAAATAAACAGCAAAAAAGAAGTCACTAGCAAAAAAAATACATAAAGTGAGAAATGCATATTAAAATGATGAATAACTTAACCACATTTATTTAGGTATTCCAACATCAAATGGCAAATGTCGACAATGCAAAAATTGCAATTTGTACCAACTAATATGAAGTAACTAAAGCACAGTAAATTTTTGAAAAAAATAAGCAAAAAGTGAAATAAAGGAAAACATATAACTTCACATATTAAGAGTGAGGTCAGTGATATGAATCAAGATGATGGACTAAATAAAATTATTAAAATTAGTTTTTTACTAATAAGAGAGAAAAAGATTTTCAAAGAGTCACAAACCTACAAGAATAAAGAAAATGGTAAAAATAGAACAGCAACTAACTTTTTGAAACTGGAATAATGATAGATGCATGTGACTGGTGTAACATATCAAAGAGAATTGAATCCTAAACTAGCAGTGGGGAAAGTTGAGTGACACAATTTATGCAGCAGAACTATGACAAAATGTAGAGATTGGCAGCACTGTATGTTTTTTTTGTACTTTTTATTACAATTGGCATTTAGTACTACAATAGTTTCACATGTACAGCATAGTGGTTAGACATTTATATATCTGATGAAGCAATCCCCAGTAAGTCTAGTACGCACTTGGCACTATACATAATTATCACAATATGATTGACTGACTATATTCTCTGTGCTATGTTTTACATCCCCATGACCACTCTGTAACTGCAAATGTGTACTTTTTAATCTCTTCACCTTTTTTACCAAGTCCTCAACCCCCTTCCTCTTTTGGAATCATCAGTTTGTTCTCTATATCTGTGTCTGTTTGTTTTGTTCATTTATTTTGTTCTTTAGATTCCACATGTAAGTGAGATCATATGGTATTAGTCTCTCCAACTTATTTCATTTAGCATAATACCTACTAGGTCCATTCATATTGTTTCAAGTGGTAAGATTTCATTCTTTTTTTAAATATGGCATTGAATATATGTAAGATTCCATTGTATATATGTACCATTATCTTCTTTATCCAATCATCCACTGATGGGCACTTGGGTTGCTTTAGCCAACTAAAAAGTTTTTGTACAGCAAAGGAAACCATCAAAAATCAAAAAGACAACCTACTGAATGGGATAAGATATTTGACAATGATATATCTGGTAAGTAGTTACTATCTAAAATTATAAAGATTCGCATTAAAAGAACAAAGGACCTAATTAAAATATGGGCAGAGGACCTGACTAGACAGTTCTACTAACAGGACATACAGATGGCAAATAGACAATGAAAAGATGCTTAAATGCACTAATCACCAAAGAAATGCAAATCCAAACCACAATGAGGAAATACCTCACACCTGTCAGAATGGCCATCATCAATAAATCAACGAACAGCAAGTGTTAGGATGTGGAGGAAAGGGAACCCTCCTGTGTGTTGGTGGGACTGCAAACTTGTGCAGCCACTATGGAAAACAGTATTGAGGTTCCTCAAAAAAATTAAAGTTGATGCTTCTTGAAGTGGAGAAGTAGGCAGAGAAAAATCAGAAAACTGTATGAAAGATGGATGAAACAGGTAGCATCCCCCATGCAGGTCTGTGAATGGCTGTACTGCTAGACACTAATGCACAGCCCACATTCCCCTTAAATGAATGACTTGCCATGCTGCTATTCCGAGTGCTGCCTCAGACTTCAGGTGTCAGTCTTCTCAGGGGTTACCTCAGTTTACAGAAGGCCATCTCATCCAAGGTCTCACTCTCTACTCAGGGTGGCCCACTTTAATGGCTAATCAATACAGAATCATATAAAGGTCTAACTATTTAAGCCCAAGTATGGACAACTCTGAAGGGCTATTCTAGTTCCAGAGCTCTCAGCTGGATCAGCCAAGTCTGTCTTTGGGATTACATCACAGCTCAACTTTTCCCTCAGCAAAAACATAATTTTACTGCTGTCTACTAGTATTGATCCCAAGGGATTGTCTTAATAAACATCTTGCACAATAACTTGGCTTCAGAGCTTCCTTTCCAGAAACCTGTCTTACAACAAAGAGTCCTCCTAGTCTCCAAAGAAGACTGGTGAGTTAGTCTTAGCGATCTTTAAAGCAGAGTTCTCCTAGAAAGAGCAAGAGTAGGGAGAGTTGAGGACAGGAATTCTATATGACTGTATTTATTTAAAAGTCAAATAAATGGACATTTATACACCATGCAGAGATATAAGCCTTCTTCTTTCTAAGACTGCCTTTAAGGTACTCAGATAAAGTCTTCTCTAGGGAATCTGCATGCCTTAGAGGAAATATATCTATATTTAGATAAATGGTCCAACTAGATCACCTTACAGTGAAGCCAAAGGTGAGCCTCACGGCAGCAAAGAGCTTAAAATAAGCTCTTCTGAAGGTCTAGAAGAAAATCAGAGATAAACAAGTGGACACGTAAACCCTCTAACATGAAGGATAGATACCAGGATATATTAAAAAAAACCAACTTGGAAGAATCAGAGACGATTAAAGGACTAGAGCAATAATAATCGCTAACATTCTTAGAATAAAAAAAGAACATGTCCTATGCATGAAGCAGGAACAGAATGCTATAAGAAAGAAAATAAAGAAAGAGTTTCTGGAAATTAAAAAGGTCTTAGCCTGAAAGAAAAACTCATTAGAAAAAAAGAGTTGAGGCCACCTCTGTGAAAATGTATCAAAAAGCCAAAGATATGAAAAATAAGGTAGAGATTATAAGAAATATGAAGAATTACTCCAAGTTCCAACATATAAATTTATTAAATCCCTAGAAAATAGAACCAAAAAATAGAAGAGGAAATCATCAATAAAGTATTCAAGAAAACCCTTTAGTTTTCATGTTAAAAGAGGCAACAGAGTGCATAGCAAAATACATGAAAATAGACTCAAGCCAAATTTTGTTATTAAAAAAAATAATAAACATTTTATAATATTCTTGGAATGAGATGTCTTTGAATTCCTCAGAGCAACGTTAGAAGCTAGGAGATAGGGTACAATAGAAATATAATGACAGGAAGATACAATCAGCAATATTCTACTAGACAAAGATCAATTTATTCAATAAATCAATGCTAGGATGATGGAGATAGCAAGAAAATTGTTAGATATCATAAAGAACTTAAGAAACATATCAACAAAATATATTATATGGACCTTGTGGGTCTTTTTTGTTTTAGTCTTTATTCTCACCAGCCAGGTTAAAAAAAAAGAGATAGGGAGTTCCCTGATGGTGTAGTGGCTTAAGGCTTTAGCGCTGGCGCTGTCAGTGCTGCGGCCTGGGTTGGATTCCTGGCCAGGGAACTACCCACATACCAAAAAGAAAAAAAAAAAAAAAAAAAAAAGAGAGAGAGATAGTTGAGGAAGGCTAAATATGATGTAATTATTAAATACATTAAAGAATGTTTAACTTATTTATGTTATTGTTAATGTGGTTTTGGATTTTTAAAAAATTGCTGTAATCTGGTATAGATATATACTGAAATATTTACAGTAGACATCATGATTTTGAGAATTTGCTTTAAAATTTTCCTGTCCTTTTACTTCTGTCCTGCAAAAAAAAAAAAAGTATGGAGTATTAGTAGATAAAACATGTGTAGCAACAGTTTATGGGTACTGAAGGTGAATGATGGGCATAGGGAGATCAGGATATTATCCTCTCTCTTCCTGTCTTTGCTAAAAATGTCATAACAAGCATTTTTAAAAAAGATATTGTGAGATAAACAGCAAAATAATCAAGTGAGAATAAGATAAAATACAGACATTTTTAAAAATAAAAATCTCAAAAATGCACTTCACATACTTGCTCTGAAAGTTATTCGATGAGCTGGTGCTCCAAAATGAGAGAATAAAGCAAAAAATAAAATCTATAGGGTAAAGAACATAAATAACAACAACAACAACAACAACACAGAAGGAACTTAAAGAAAAGTCCTTAAGGTGATTATGTCACTTCCTGCTTCTTGAGACTGGTCAGAGCAACAGAAAACACATGTACATATGCATGTGCACTCATACACACATATATGTATTTTTCCATTGACCTCACAATCATGTGATCTCAGATTTTAATTTATTCCTTTGGCCCCTGCTAATTGCACTAAGAAAGAATTTTGGCATGAACTAAGCAACACTAATTAGTGGTCTCTGGAAAGCAGATTCTTAGGAAATCACAAAGCTCTCATGGACTCCAGGTAATGTCCTTTCATACACAGACTACATTGTTTCTTGTATCCAACAAGCAGTTATGAAAGTCCTTCAAAATGTTAAGGAAAGAACTCTCTACATTGCTCCATTATGAGCCTCATGAATGTAGAAATCAGGTATTATTAGCTGTGGCTTTCCAACTCTCCTGCATTACTAAGGAACAGTTTGCACCAGATTAAGCCTTGTTAGTCCATGAATGCCAAAGTCTTCCAGTGACTTAAAGTGATTTCCATCAAATAATTATTTTTCTAATTTTCAACTAAGCTGTGGTATGCTAAATTTAAAACCATATCATTCTTTGTATTTTTAAAGTAATTTTTATTTGAGAATATTTAACATTGTTTTAAATTCTTCATTGAACAGTATATTTATCAAAGTTACTTCACAAGAAATGGATATTAATCATCTGTGATTTATATAGAAAGTAAATTTATTGAATGGAATAAGGGGGACATCATTGAATTGCCGTACACGCATCGTACCAGACTCAGCAAAGCGGGCAGGACCATAAGAAGACTATGCATCTGAAACTCCTGTGCAAATCTTTCCCAGAGAGGACACTGCTCCGTGTCCACTGGACAGTAACATCTTCAGAAGCTTCTCTAGCATGACTGGCTCTGATCCTAGTTGTCCCAACTAACCCTGCTGTCTTAAAGTCCTGGGTATCAGAGTGCAGTTCCTATCGCCAAAATATTTCTTTGCAGGCTTCTTGTATCATTAGCTGTAATTCAAAATGACAGTCACTTGATGGGCCAACATACCTATACCCTGCCTGCAAAGAAGTTTTCTAAAACCTTCTACCAAGATAATAAAAAAGACATGCCACACATTTAGGAAATGATTTCCAATATTGGACAATCAGAAATATACAGATATGTTCTATAGCATTTTCCAACTCATGGTTATAAGCACATAGCTATTTTTAATTTCAAAATTCAAGATTTTGTGAATCAGTAATGATTATATAAGTGTATGTCAGGAGAAAAGGGAGTAGCATAATTAAGGTGACACTTTTCTAGTTAATAATACTTGTAATACATGTTTACCTACCACCATGAATATTCCCTTCTTCACTGGTAAGAGCATTTACCTCAGATATTGGGAGGTTGAACAGTGGACAAATGATCAACGATGTGTATAATGTAGCACATGTATATAGTTAAACACTAAATCAACTAATTACCTAAAAACTGAACACTGCATCAAACTCTCCAGGCTGATGTGAAGTTCAGATGCCTGACAGGTGGTTCCAGATTGCCACTTACATAACCAGGTTATTTAGGTAAGAAGCACATGAATATACTTTCATCAGAGTTCATAAGAAACATATATTTATGAGAGTTTCAGCTCTCATAGACCTTAAAATACTAGATTTAAAAAAGCTGTTAAAAATTATAATAAGAAATGCAAGTCCATAAATGTTAAAAAATTAGATGAAGATTTTTGCATTGCCAGGTGCTGAAGCTGCCTCAGAACATAACCTCTAATTTATCAACTCCATGCACCTGAACCTTGGACTCTTTCCTTACAACTGGAGCCATGAAGGAATTTTCAAATTGTTTGTTTTTTTTTTACACTTGTGGCTTAAGTCACATCTAGTGGTGACAGTATTTAATGTATGCATTGTTCTGCTTAAGTCTAAATATACAATGTTGTGTTTATAATATAAGCATTTATTAATACTTCATGTAGAAAAAGGTCTTAGTACATTAGTGATGTAAATGGTAATTTACCAAAGACAAAATAAATTTTTCTATTATTCTAGAATGTTAGTAATAGAAAAATATATTTGAAATGTCAGTTGGCATAAAAATAGAACTCAATGCCTGAAATAAGCAATTATTTTAGATATTCTTAAAATAATAGCCAGGTTATATTGAATTCTATTAAAGTCACTTGAAAACTTCCAGTATTTCATTTGTTATGTTGGACCTGATTTTATTCTAGGTTACTAAATCATGTAAGTTGTAGTTCACTTTTAAGTTTCTGATTTCTATTAGTTCGTAAAAGGATTTTACATTTGCATTTAAATGGAAAGGAAATGTGATAAGGATTTCAATTAAAAGGCTGTCTGTTTGGGTTAATTCATTTTTAATAGGAACAGTAAATTTTTTTAGTTGTTATAACTCTTACCATAAGATCAGTTTATAGTTCTTTTTTATCTAGTTCTCAATAAAGAAAACTATAATGTCAGCCCCTGCTATTTAATAAATATTTCTCATTTTTTATTCATTTTTGAGAAATCTAAGCAAATTTTTTAATAGTACTTGAGAAAACTGATGATAGCAGTTCCCTGCATTAGTGGAAAATATTCTTAACACATAGATAAATTGCTATATGTGCATATTAATGTAAGTATATTCAAACAAGTATATCCATAAACTTATATACACATAGAACAGATTTTTATTCTAAAGTCACTGATGCTAGATTTCTGGAAAGAAAAAAACTAATCTTGAAAAATCTGACTAAGTCTTCAGAGTTTCATACACTTTATAAGGGGTAAGATGTGTTCTCTGCAAAAAGAATGACCATCCTTCCATTAGTCTTTATTTGTATTGTTTGGTTTTAAGGTGGAGGTACGTTCAGTAATGATAATACCAATCTTAGTCTGATGTACCGCAAACATTATTTTTTTCACTTCTGAAGGTGGTTTTTTAATATTCAGTCACTCATCTGTTGTTTGGTTTTAGATGTGTCCTTAGAATCTAAACAAATTTATTTAATTGGATGGTATCTACTTGAAATAATTTATCTTAAAAAATCATTTATATATGTTTACCATCTTTCAGGATTTTTTAAAATGTTGTTTTGTTTGTAGCTATTATTATCTAATTTGTACTATGTTTACTTTACCTAGTTTCAAAGAAAATAGTTCACCTTCTCATTCTTCTCAAAAATCCTAAAACTACTCTGGAAATTTTTTTTGGCAGCAAAGGAATGTAGGCATTTTAATAAAGAATTGAGGCATTTTATTAGAATATTCTGGCTTCCTGCTAGCAGAACATCACACTAGTGAGTAAATGGATTAAGTTTTCTGTCATGCCAGGCAGGAGATATCTTGACAATAGTGTTTTTTATTCTCAGGTGTCTAGTTAAGGAAAACACAGGGGTCCAATTCAACCTTTCCAAATGTTATCTTTGACTAGAAAGATTACTACTTTGAGATGCAATGGGATTTTCCACAGCAAATTTAGCAGAGGATTATGCTTTTCATTACTCTCTGAATGAAGAATGAGTAGATGGTGTAAACAGAGGATATTTCTATAGAAAAATTTCTATAGAAATTATAATTTATCTCTTTTATTTCTACCAAAAATTTATAAAGAAAGAAAATGGCAGCTGAATTAGAGAAAGGTCCACATTATCTTGAGAAAATGCTCCTTCTACCCACCCTGAAATGTTTACAGGATATCAACTGTTAAATTCTATTTCATCTCCTCTTATTTTCAGCTATTTTATTCAATTTTTTGTTATCATTAGAATCTATTTTCCCCACAGTATGTCTGTATTTTTAGGCAGTCTCTAAATTGATTGCTTCATGGTTGATTTTTTTCCAGCCATATTTAAGCACTGATTGTAGCTGAATTGATTAGAGTGACTGTGGAGTAATTCAAATCAGATAAGATGGCTGAGCTCACCAAACAAACCATGCCATGGTTCAGTAATTGTGCTCATATAACTACAACCTAATACACTACAGCAACAGACATGCTGGAATCACAAACTCTTAAGAGCTACCGACGGTACAGTTTAAAACTTTTCCTTGTTAGAACTTATCTTAGATTTTTAACTCTAATTTAGCAAGCTGCACATTTAAGCAGATTTCCATGCAGAATTAGTAAGCTTTAAATGAAAAATAATAATCTGCAATATAAAAGGAATAAATTATATTCAACAATTTAAATTATTCTTGTTTAGCATAGATCAAAGAAGTGCTCAACTTGAAGTCCTCATGACTTTTTATAGTAAATTCCATTTAATGTCTTATCAATGTGTCTGCAAAGCCAAAAGGTAGAACTTGCTGGAAAATACCAAATTTAAGAAAACCAAAATCACCATGTTTTTTCTGCCAGAACCTGAAAATTCTGAAAGTTTAATATTGCATACACACACACACACACGAGAGTATAAAAGCAAAACTATAAACTAATAGTATTTAAAATGTATTACAAATAATTTATATTACAAATAAATCTATCTATATTTACAATTTATCATAGCCTTTATACAAAGTGCAGCTTGGTTTACTTGATTTACGTTGCATTTTCTATCTCTGCATGTGCAAAAGGCTGGTGACAGCATATTTAGTATAAACCATTTTAACAGACATTTCTAGACATTTACAAACCTTCAAGCAAGTCTATTTTTTGGTAAAAATCAACAACTTATTTAAATGAATGTATTCAAATAGCTATCTTGATAATAGTTAAAAATGAGGAATTGTTCATGTAGTTTTATAGTTATCATCTGGAACACTTTCCATTTACATTTTTTTCCTTTATAATTGTAAAATTCTTTGTTAAAATACACATTATTTTTCTCAAAAACAATAGTAACTTTTCAAACTGTAGCTAACATACCTGGCAATATTTTAGTCATCATTAGCTAGTGAGTATAGCAGGGCTGCTTGTAAACTATATAAAACAAAACAAAATAATTATTATTTCTATCCTAATGCTTAAACAAGCAACTGAAGAACTCAATTTGATATTTGGGGATTCTTTTGGATTAATCACTAATAAATCATGCTCCCCCCAAATTAGTACTACCGAAGCATCATATGTATCAAACAGCATTTTATTTTATTTTTTTTGGCAGGGTGGTTCCCTGGCTGGGAATCGAACCCAGGCCGTGACATTGAGAGCACTGAAGCCACTACACCACCAAGGAAACCCCTGATCACATGGAATTTTAAAATAGAGCTACTGCTGCTATCTGTGGCAATGGTAAATGACTCGTGGCAAGTTACAGACCTCTTCAAGTTTAGTTAGAAATGCAAGGTTCATTTTTTATATTATTAAGCAAATAAATGTACAGTCTAAATCTTATTATTTTGTATTTATTCATCTTATTTGTTGCTTACACAAAAATTGAGTCTTCTGTAAAGAGAAGCAAATAGTAATGTGGCAATTTTGGAACATCTTTAGGAGATGTATTTAAGAGATTCTTGCTTTTTGAACTTCTGTTTCTCTTTACTAAGAATTACTTTCTCTTTTGTCCCCAATTGAAAACACAGGTTTTATCTCATATTATACATTACAGTGAGAAAATATATATTTAAAATTAATCTTTTTCAGAAGCAATTCTTCTATTAAGATTTATAAAATTGTTACTTTTATGTGTTATCTAAATTTTTTTCTTAGGCAGAGATTGTTTGTTAAGCACTGATTAATGGAAAGTATAAAGAATGAAAAAAACTATTCTTTTTAGTAAACTTTTTTTTGAAGTCTCTGAATGCTTCCATATTGAACAACACTTTTGTTACCTCATTAAGATATATAATGAAATAGTGTCATTTTGGTAGAGAGAAACACTGTCAAACCTGGTTAGAATTTGTAGCCTAGAAAGCAAAAAGTAGAAAGTACTGATAAAATCTTGTTCAAAGTTTAAAAATCAATTTTAATGGTATACAGACACACATATATGTATACATATGTATATACACTAAAACTAGTTGGTACTTTGCCCAATGGAAAGACTTGTTGACTTCATTTATTAAAAACACTTCATTTATTATTAAAACACTGCTCTATTTTGTGAAATTATTACTAACCACCACATTTTTATTAGAATTTCTAGATTTTGTACAATCTATTTTGTAATTCAAAAATTACTGCAAATTCATAACATTGGTTTTGTCTCTTTTTTTATGCGTGATAAAAATTAAGTCCAGAAAGTTAACTGATATTCATAACCAAATTTATGCCCTTAATTAGTGGTGAATTCAAACTCAGATTTTCCAACTCCAAAGTTGTTACTTTATCTATAAATGATTAAGGATTATTTTACAAAATCCATTAAAATTTATAGTGTTTTATTTGTATAAAGCTATATTTATGTACATACATATATAGGTTCCTAAACATAGTATTAACTTCTATTTTAATATATATTTTAGATTAATGAAGAAAGTTAAATTAAGATCTAAAACACAACAAAGAATATAAAGAAAAATATGTAAATTAAAACCAAAATAATTCAGACCAATATACTTGTCATGACTTTGTTGTAGTATACTAAGTTTCAAAATATGCTAATAGCCAGTATGATCCTTTCTGCAGTTTTAATGGGTTCCTTGACTAAACATTAAATGGCATTAGTCAGCCAAAGGTTATTTATATTTGGCTTAATCCTAGTCAAACTATCTCACACTAGATCTTTTTTTTAATTTCTAAAAACTTACTAATGTACTTTGAAACTACAGATGTCTTTACAAATAAGATTATGAAGTGGTATATGCTGCCTGTATTTTGAAAGTAGAGTTAAGTGTAGGCATGTGTCTTTGGGATTGATGTAGAAGTATCAAACAGAATTGTTGATCAACCTCATTATTTTATAGCAATCTTAATATTATAAATAAGTATGAAAATTACCTTTAAGCTTATAAACATAGACCAACAAAAATGCAGCTAGTGGAAACTGATCAGAATCATGTTTCATTACTGTCACATGCTTCAAAGCACAAAGTAACGTATTTTTTTGTTTCACCTAAAAGCATCTGTACTATTTCTATTAAATTCAAATGTTAAAGATATGGAATCCTGCTAAATATTCAAAAGGTACAGATTTAAGGCAATGACTGACTTCAGTTTATCAAGTAGTTTAACATTCATAGCAGTTAAGAGGGTTTAGAATGAAACTTTTTAAAGCTCCTCTGAAACTGAAAGCTAGGATGGAAACGTAGGAAAAATAAATTCAAGATTACTATGTTGAATTATATGTAGTAAAAACTTTAAGTATTTAGTGAGGACAATAAAAGCCAAAGTGAGTTGAAATATGTCTTCATTGTGTGTGAAAATGATTACACTTTATTCACTTAAAATCTGATGTCGTCTTGGCTGCAACCATATTACTTGATTATAGAAATAATAGCCTTTTTTTGTATTTTATTTTAAAATTATGAATCTAGTTTCCTGTACCATATAATGTCTATGGCCCTCTATATGTTACATAAGAAAATAATGCTCTCCTAAAATGTTAAGTTCTAAATGAACCAATAAAATATAAAAATATTAATTCTCTTAAGAAATGCTTTTAAAATTTATTTTCACATACATGTTAAAATTTATTCTCACATACGTTTCTCCTCACATATGGACTCTTAAATATATAAAAGAATTCTGATAGATAATTATCTTGCCATTTCCTTGGTTTTCTATTCTAAAGTGTTCTGTATTTTGAACATATACTACTACTCTAAGTAAAAAAGAAAAAAAGAATAGGAATCTGCATCTCTGACCCATGAATATTTACTTAATATTAATTCAGTTATTAATGCATACTAGAGTATTAATAAGTAAACAGAAAGTAAAGTAAGTATGAGAAAACAGAATGATTAGAAATAAAATTTCATTATTATTATCCTGCTCCCTACGGATCACCCTGCACACCCAGGGAGAGTCCATAATGACCCATTCTGGGGACCCCTGGTCTACAGTAAATCATGCAAGTCTCCTAATGGTAAGGTGTTAACTCAAAGGGAATCTGGTCAGTGCCAAAGTAATCCACTCTAAGGAATAATATCCTAAGATTATATTGAGGCTTTGAAAAGGAAAGTTAACCTTTCATTCCCTGAGAAGGAATTGCTGTTAAATTTATTCTTCTGGTTCACCCATGGTTGCTTTACAAGCTGGCAATGAGCAACAGTGAATTTTAAAATTTAGTTATCTATCATTCTTTGATATGTTTCAGAATGTACTCCTTAGTTTACTGAAAGTTTCTAGTTTCTAGTTTAAGTCTTAAACTCCAGACATAATAGCAAAAGAGTGGGGTGTTTATTTCCATGTGAAACATTTACCTTGCTCTGTGGTTACAGAAATCCTATCTAAATGCTGTTTAAAAGATCTTTAGCAAAAGTAAAGTGAAATAATTATTTGATGAGGGTTGGGATGGGAAAAGATACTATTTGTTTGAATTATCCTCTCTCTTCTAGGTCAAGCAGATGTGAAATTTTAGCTGTAGCATGAGTGCTCAGTATGGTTTTTCGCTATGATCTCTAGTGAGTTTTATAATCTGTTCATGGGAATCTTTTCCTGAGGCTCAGCAATAAGAACATATCATAAAGGGAAATAGTTACAAGGTGGTGTCACTCTTATTTGACTCACTCCTAAACAGTTGGAATTGCAGCCCATAGGAGTCTACCTTTCAGAGAGCATGCTTTCAGGTTTTGCTTTTGTAATTTAAGTGTAGATCCCTCAGGCACTCAGCATGTTGGCAATCCCCTGTAAGAGGGTATCAGCTGGGGACAGAGTGATGTAAAGTGGATTGTGGCCTGACACAGCTCCTTAAATAAATTGTTCAATTGACACAGTTAGGAAGCCTTCCCAGGATGATTAATTCAAATGACCTAAAACTAATTAAAGTGCAGTTTTAAATGATTTACGTCTCATTATTTTCTTGAAGAATACTCAAAAATGCATTTTAGAGATAGAAGTATTTTGTTAAAGTTTATACATTTAAAGTTCTATGTTATGGAAAAATTTACCTAAAGGCGGTTATAAAAATTAAATGCACAAGAGAATATCCAGGAGTGCTTACTTATTCTATCAAGTTAATTTCCTGGGTTTCACTGTAAAGATTCTGATTCTCTACCTTCTGGGCTGGAACCTGTGTAATTGAATTTTTTACAAGCACTTCAGGTATTCATGACGCAGATAATTCAGGGTTAGGTGGTAATAAGAGGACACTTTAAGTAATGACGGAAATGCGGTCTCTAATTAAGCCCTTCCCCTGCTTACCTACATTGATTAACTTTCTGTCAGGAAGTTGGAGCAAATACTACTTTAGCTTGAGAACCAAAAGAACGTCAGCTAAGATTCTCAGTGGAGAATGAAAGAACTCGAACTCCCTAGTTGGAAGCTGCCCTGGAAAGTAGGCTTCAAAGTACTAAAGGGAATGCTACCAAAATATTCGCCTTTGTCTCTGTACATGATTTGTTCCAGACTATCTGTTTTCAAGCAAAAAATAGATGTTGATATGTCTTTGTACTTAATGTGCATAACAGAGTTGGGTCTTGTTTTTTGTTTCACTCTCACAAACTCAGTACTTTAATTTGTACATTTAAACAAGTAACATTTAAAGCTTTTAATTGGATAGTTGACTTAATATCTACCATTACTGTTTATTTGTTGCCCTTGTTCTTTGCTATTTTCCCCACTCTTTTTCTACCTTTTGTAGTTTTGGGTTTTTTATATGACTCCATGTTCTCTCCTTTCTTAGCATATCAATTATACTTTTCTTTTTAACTTACTTCTTCTTTAGTGGAAGTCCTAGATTTTACAATATACACTTAGCACGAATCTATGTCCACTTTCAAATAACACTATACCACTTCATGGGTAGTGTGAGCACCTTATAATAACAAAATAATCTTGATTCCTCCCTCTCATTATATCACTGCTGTCATTTATACCACTATATACGATCATCCAGAAGCATATACTACATACATAAGCATAGATAATAAAAAACATTGTTGGTACTGTTATTTTGAATAAACTGCTATCTGTTATATCAATTAAGAATAACAAAAATGCATTTTTATTTTACTTTTACTATTCCTTCTTCAATACTTTTTTACTTTATGTAAATCTGAGTTTCTAAGCTATATTTTTTCTTTTTAAAGAACTTTTGACATTTCTTGCTAAGCATGTCTACTGCCAACAAATTTCCTCAATTTTTGTTTGTCTAAAAAAGTCTTTATTTCTTCTTCACTTCTGACAGAGGGTACTGAATTCTAGATTTTTTTTTTTGTCTCAACACTTTAAACATTTCACTCTATTCTCTTCTTGATTGCGTGGTTTCTGAAAAGTTAGATATAATTCTTACCTTTGTTCCTTTATAGAAAAGGTGTTTTTTTCCCCTCTGGCATTTTTAAGACTTTTTATTTTTGAATATCTGTATTTTAAAAGTGATATGCCCAGGTGCAGATTTTGTGGGGTTTTTTTGTTTGTTTGCTTGTTTGTTTTTTGTGTGTTTTGGTATTTATCCTGCTTTGTCTTCTGAGCTTCCTGGATTTGTGGTTTAGTGTCTGATTTGGAAAATTGTCTGTCATTGTTGTTTCAATTATTTTTTCTACTCCTCTCTCATTCTCCTCCTTCTGATATTCCCATTACACACATATGTTACACCTTTTGTGGTTGGCCCACAGTGCTTAGATATCCTGCTGTTTCATTAGTCTGTTCTCTTTGCTTTTCAATTTTTGAGGATCTTATTTATATATCCTCTACCTCAGAAAATCTTTTCTCAGCCATATACAGTCTACTAATAAGCCTTCCAAAGACATTCTTTATTTCTGTTACAGTATTTTTTATCTAACATTTTAAAATTTTTTTCTTGGGATTTTCATCTTTCTGCTTGGATTATGCATCTTTGCTTACATGCTATCCACTTTATCCATTCCCAAAGTGATAATTCCAACATCCCTGCCATGTCTCAATTTAATGATTGCTCTGCCTCTTCAAATTATATTATTTTGCCTTTTAGTATGCCTTGGGTTTTTTTGTTTTGTTTTTCTTGATAGAGATAGAGATATTGCATAAGGCGAAGAACTGCTGTAAATAGGACTTTAGTAATGTGGTAGTAAGGTGTGGTGGGAGGGGATGTTTTCTATAGTTCTTTAATTAGGCCTCAATCTTTCAGTGAGCCCAGGCCTCCGAACCATGACCTTCATCACTTTCTTCACCTTAGTGGTATGTTTTTCTTTTCTCTCCCTTTGGTGGGAATAGGATGGCTAGAGTACGCTGGAGTTGGTATTCAGTTAAAATCTGATTAATACTCCAGCAGGTTAGGTTCTGAGGCCTTGTTAAGAAAAACTAAACAATCTGGCACATTTCAAAATGTTTTCTTTTCTGCTCCTGCTGCCACAAACCAGAGTGATTTTTCTCCAATATTTACTGTGGAAAACTGATC
The DNA here is from genome assembly GCA_004026885.1 of Lyroderma lyra. Lineage (NCBI taxonomy): Eukaryota > Metazoa > Chordata > Mammalia > Chiroptera > Megadermatidae > Lyroderma > Lyroderma lyra. The sequence continues at coordinate 64,029 of PVJL010006178.1, read as the reverse complement.
AAGCTCCTGGAGGTAAATGTCACAAAATTGTTGGGGAAGGAGGGTCCTACACCTGAATACCTCTGGAACTTTTAACTCTCAGATATGTCCATACTGAGCCTGCCATAGTTTATCATGGTTTAGGTTTTCCTACTCCAGCACAAATGACAAGATATATGTGCTCCTAAGTCTCTGCCTTGATAAGCTGGGACTCACTGTACTCACCTGCCTGACTCCTCAATCTTGGATGCTTTGGTTTGTCCTTCTTTCTCTAACAGGCCCAAGATTTGTTGATATATAAATCTGTTCAACCTTTTTTTTTGTAAGATGGAGTAGCAACTTTCAAGTATGGAATCAGAAGCCAGAAGTCCTTTCATAATATTTTTGTTCTGGAAGAAGTTACTAATTCATTCTAAGTTTTAAAGTGTTTATAAACTTTTATTTATAGGACTTTATCCCAAGGACAAAAAGAAAACATACAAAAGCTATTGATTTACTAATTCATATTTTCATTTAAGTTTTAAGTGCCTATAGTGGCTCACCTCAGTCACTACTAATGCTCCCTTACATTTTCTAGACATTTTCACTTTGGCTTCCTACGCACCTGATTCCAAACCCTTGACCCCATGTATCAAAAAGCAATTGGGGGTGTGAATAAATTAAAAGAAATAATTAATCCTAAATACACACATACACACATACACACACACACACACACACACACACACACACACACGTTTGAAAGAATCACTGTCATCCTTAAAAATATTTTGGCCTGTGGAACATACCTTGATATTTTTCATTAGATAGTTTTAAACACAATTTGAAGCTTTTTGCACTACACTTCTGTACCTTTTCACCTACTTGCCCTTCTTCCATATATAACCCTGCTGCATTATCTTGTGTGGTTAAAGGTGTGACCAAATATAATTTTGTAAGGAGATAGGTGAAGTGATACGAAGCATGAAATTTCAAAATGAATGTTACACCTCTTCTCATATTGAATACTTAACATTAATTCACACTGCAAGCAACTCAATGCAAATATTTTCTTGCAAAATAGAGAAAAGTAAGACTTTCTTATATTCATTGCAGGTGTGTGAAGTTTAAAAATTGCTATTCAAAAAATTCAGACACAGGCACTTAGCTATGTACTGAGATTCAAGTTCTGGCAATTGTAATATAAATCTCTCACCCTATTAGACTCATTCTATCAAATTAGGGTACTCACAGGTACCTGACACCAACTGGATGCACCTAGGTGATTCAGAGTGATTTCCGATGGGATCTCCTAAGGCTACAGGCCACTTAATTCTGTCTCTTCCCCCCAGAAAAATGTTTGCTTTTTTCCAACTCTATTCCTACTATTTTTTTAACTTCAAGATAGAAGGGTTCAATTGAACAGAAGGCAGAAAGAAAAAGATGCAGAAAATAGGAAGGAAGTTGTCAATGGATATTAGACTATGTTTCTAATATCCTAGTCAGATTGGTAAGAGAGTTCTAAAGATATTTCCAAAAGAGATACTTACAAAACTGTTTTCCAACAATTAACATAATTGGTGCATGAGTTTAGTAGGTTAAAATATAGGCTCACCGTTCCAATTTCAAATGTGAGATTTCTAAGCTTCCTGGTTTACACAATGAAATCCTGTCTTCTATCCCGTATTTGAAAGATAATTTGGCCTCTTATAAGAAAAAGTTGGTATGTCTATTTATACATTATCTCCATCTCAAGCATGGGCATTTTAGATGCCCAATCACAATTTGGGAGTTAACATAAATTGCAACTTCTATCTTCTTTTTAGGTAATATAAAATTTGGAAGATACATGCATGATAGATCATAAAGCAATTCTGCTAAAGATGTATCAATGAAAAATCTAGACTGAGAATAATTCTCATGTATTAGTCATATAATCTAGGCATACAACTTAATCAAAGAATTCAACAAGTACATCAGGTACCAAGGGTATGTCTTTGAAGAAACATATACAATTGGATGTTTAAACTATTCTTTGCTTGTTAACACCCAGACTCACTTCCTCAAAGCCATAAATCAAGTCCTCAAATGTTCTTCAAAATGTTAGATAAAAGAAATAAAAGGAACACTTTACTTCCCATTGCAATCCACAGTTCGATGGTAAAATGTAGGATTTGTGGCCAGGGAAACTTTTGATTTTGTGGATTTCAGATCAAACTCACTGTTTTATGCTTTATGTGTGAGCACTATTCAAACCAAAGCGTTGAGGCTTTTACACCTTACAAAGCACCAGGTAACATATCAAAGGATTAAAAAAAAGAAAAATCAGTGCAAATCAGATTGGCATTTTCATTTTAAAGGCACATACGCCTACAAAGTGTAATGTGAAGTTGCTTGTTCCTAACTACCCATGAAAATACATTTTTTGAAAAATATTATTTAATATGTGCTTGCTAAGATCTATACTTGATACAAAGGAATATATAGTGAGAAAATTAAAAGCAAAGTGACCATAATTGATTTAAATCTTTTTCTTTCTTTTTCACTGCTTCCCTATATCCCACAAATCTTAGGTATGTGAAGAATTTTTTTCTTAGATAAGAAATTTATAAAATGAATATAAAATATATTTTAAATTGCATAAATTATAACTAATGCTTTGTTTAGGTTTGTTCATTTAACTTGATTTATTCATTATCAAGGCCCACGCACTAGAAAATGTACACTTTTGAATAAATTTATATTAAAATACTATGCATTAGGTTTTTAAAAATTGTTATTTTATTGTTTTTTAATAAGTAATCAAAATAAACTTATTTTACTTTCAAATAAATCACCTTCTCTAGTAAATATGGAATATACAAGGTTGTCTGGAAAAAATCCAGCCATAAATGTCTCTATTTTTCTAATTATATAGCTGGATACTTTCCGGACAGCCCTCGTAAGTACAGATTTCAATTACTTTTTTAAGATATAACAAAATACTTTCATCTAACCTGTCTAAATCCATTATTCATAATAATTTTATTGAAATTAACCTTATCTTATATCAGTTCTAAGACACACTGAAGTTTCCGACCAAAGTGGAAAAATAAAACAATAATATTCACTGCAAAAGATTTGAATTTGCAGAGGTGTTTCAAGGTTTTGGGAAAGTAATTGTTATAACCTGAGATAGAATCATTTTTAAAATAATAAAATTATATTTAATTATATAACTTTGTTATATATTGGCCTCAAGACAGTATTTATCTATCAAGCTGTTTTGTTTAATGGGAGCATAAAGTATGTATTTAGCATGCACTTCGTTTCATTATTCAGATGTGTATTGTGTATTCTATTTGCCTTAATAAGTGTTAGACATATACAGACAAAATTAAAAGCCAGCCTTATTACCATGTTGTAAACAGTAGAAGACATTATGTAATCTTCTGGGTCAAATGCAAAATATTTTATCATTTAGGACAAAAACAGTATCAAGAATGTCATCACATGAAGTTCACACTGCTTGCCCATATACCACAAATCTCTTGAAGGTGACACAGTGTCTATGGTGGAGGCCTGCATAAGCAGTGGGCTGTATTCATGGAGAGCTTGCTAGATTCACCACTTTCATAATAAACCAAAGGATGTCTGATTTTTGTCTGGAGAGAGATGTTCTCTCATCCTTCATGGCTGCTCAATACAAGTACAACCCTAAGAAATGATCCAAATAAAGAGCATTCAGAGACTTTATTTTTTAGAATACCTATCAAGAATTTTAAAGGCCAAATTAGATCACCATTCTTAAAGAATTCAAGAAAGAGCATACATGTTTGAAATTTACAGATAGAAACAAAAAACTTTAAAAATGATATAGAAGATTTACAAAGCAACCAAATAAAATTCATATACATGAAAAATGCCATGAAGATGAATTCAATGGATAGATTAAACAGCAGAATAGCTGAATAGAAAGTATTAAACCAGAAGAAGAACCTGCTGGTATTTACAATAAATCACAGAGAAAAGAAACGTCTTCATTTTTGGCTTGTGTCATATCACTTTGTTTTGTTTTTTTCTGCTTTCCTGACTTTAATGAGGTATTAAAACATAAAGACTTTGAGGTCAAGTTGCTGTTATTTAAATCCTACCACATTACAACTTTGTGATTTTGAAAGTATTACATAAGCAGAGTGAGCCTCAGCCTTCTCATTTTTGAAATAGTGATGACTGTCTCACAGGCTCTTGAGAACTAAACGCTTTAACCTGTAATAGTTCAGGTTACTGTATGTGTTTTATGTTGTTTATTAAATGTTATAGATACCTCAGTACTTCTTCCTTTCTTTTCATTACCTTGTCTCAAACGCACCTGACAGCTTCACTATTTGAGTCATTTCCTCAATCTTCTTTGTTCAAGGCTTTTAATCTTGGACACAACCAAAGCATTTTTTCCCTCCTTCAATAATTTAATCCATGCAGATGACTTCTAGCTACTTTGCAATAAATATTTCTTTATCTTCATATACAGCTTTGGTATCTTTTTCTTTTCTTAACTATAGATCACTTAGAAAATTTGACTCATGTAAAAAACAGGCAGACTCATATTCTTATCATTTCATTAAGTGTGGTCTTCTTCCTGATTTCTTCTTGCAGTAATTGTCTTCGTTCCATAGCCACTTATTTTAAAGTGGGGAGCTTGATGAGTTTTACACAATTTCTTCCTCCCCCTTACTTTCTCTAAGCAATCAACAGCCAAGTCTAGCTAATACCATTTTCTCAATGTTTCTCAAATACGTCTTCTCTCTTCTGCTATTCCACACATAATTTCTCATCTGCAATACACCAGTAGTCTACTTTTACAATGTCTGCCTTCAGGATAAGTTCAAGCCACCTTCCATGGCATTGCTAAAGCAATCATTTGAAAATCTAATTGCATACTTCTAGTTGGAATATTTACTTTATATAATATGGTACTCTTAAATCACCATTAAGTAACTATGAAAAACATCTATAGAAAAAAAATAACTCAAATATTAACTTCTCAAGGAACAGTGGCCTTACCCTTCAACCATAGATGTAGTACCATATTTTTGTAGTCTCTTAAGGACAGAAATATATTTTTCAGGGATATATGAAAGTGCATGTCTTTCTCAGACCTTAATTCATCATAATATGAGTAGTGGTGTAATTTTCTGTATTTCTCACTAGGTAAGTTTTCTAATGTCATATATAATAAACATTTATTCAGTGATTAGTAATTGCTAGGGAATATGCTAAAACTATGCACGGATTACTTCATTTAATTCTCAAAAACTCTTATGAAGTAGGTAATGTAATTATGAGAATTTTGCAGATGAGGAAACTAAGGCTCACAGAGGTTAAGAAACTGGCTGAGTGTCCTTAGGCAGATAGTAAAGAAGACACAATTCAGACTTAGAACAAGTAGTTCCGGATCTAGTTTCTTTAACAACTATCCTATATTCCCTCCTTCAGAAATCAAGAACCATTTCTCTATTTCTATATCTTTAATGTCTAGCACAATACTAGAATGAGAATAGACACATCGTAAATATTCACTGGATAAATACATAAATGAATGAATGACAAATTAATTTTAATAGTTTTTTATTTTGATAAGTAGATTTGAATTGAAAATAATATTTGGCAAGAGCTCAAGCAAAAGTCTGCACTCAAACTACCAATAAAAACCATATATGAGCCAAAATTTTCATAAAAGGAAAAAATATAATATTTTAAAATTAGGGAGTATTCTCTTACAGAATATAAAGACTTAAAGGATGGCCATGTTTTGAATAAATGTATAAGGCTGTTTTATGCTTAGATAGATTCAAAATGTAGCCATATATAAAACAAGTCGGCAAAATTCTCTTTGTTCCTCACCCAAATATTTAGCAATTTTAGAAATGGTGACTATGAGCAGCTTAACAAAATACATCATAAGATTCCTCATCTGTAAAATGAGGACAATGGGCTATGCAGTCTCAAACGTCCCTTCTAACTCCATCATTTAGAATCTTCTGACTTAATTTATGTTTTAATAGTGTACGGCATGTTTTCTTTTAGTTCCAGATTAATTTCTTTCTTCTTTAAGTCTGTAGACTACTGCTAATTGTTATGCCTAGTCTATAGGCCAATTTGTAAGGGTTTTGAAAAAAATTCACTGGGGACAGACATTACAATGAATTCACAATTTGAAGAATCCACAATTTGGGAGACATGCTGTGCCTGGTTTGAAACAGCTGTTTCAAGAACCTTAAACATCTGGAGAAATCATCCCAAGAAAGGCCATCTACTGTGCTTTGATCTCTCCACTGAAGCACTGCCTGCCCATATGCTTGGTGAGAGCCCAGAATGTTAGATCCATGCCTAGGGCTAGCATATCCCCTTGTTTCTGCCCAGGAAATGGCATCAGAGTGTTTTAAAGTATAAGTGAAATAAAATTTTATTGTGGTAGAGCTCTGGATGAAACTGAGGTTACATGACATTACATTAATTAGGCTAAGTCAACATTGTGTTTTCTAAGTTACTAAAAGGGAAAACTAAAAAAAAAAAAGAACAAAAGGGTAATGTTTAAAAACATGTGTGGAAGTAGATGGTTTTTAAAATGTTCTAAATGATGTCTCTTTTAGTCCTTCAATAAGAGTCCTCTGAGTATACCCATGATAACTTCTGTCATATAGATAAGAAACTGGTATTTAGATAGTTCATTGGGAGCTCATAATTAGTAAGTGTGGGATCTGGATTCAACCCCAAATCTTCTATAACAAATCCCTTACTCTTTCCATCACTTGAGTATATGATAGAATAGATATATTCAAGCCATATTTCACTTCCTAAAATAATTGTACATATGTATTGAGGGAAAACATTTTATGAGATAAAAAATAATTTGCATGGGTTATCATTTAAGACAATTTTATATAGCTTATTTCTACAAGATACAAATTACTTTTATAGAATATTAAATTTTATTTTACTCTCTGTCATTGAAAACAGTTAATTAAGAATATGATTGAGCACTGATGATGGATACTAATCCAGCATTATTTGATTTATACAAAATTATACATTTAAAGTCTCTTTAAATACTTAAAGCAACCTTTCTATCAGAAGCATAGGAAAAAGTAAAAAATACCACTCTGTCAGGACCAACTCATTTGTCAGAAAACCACTACCTTACCCACTCTCCTCCTCCTATTTACTGTAGTAACAGTACCTCAAATAAATGAACACAACATTTTCCAGACTAATTAGGCATATGACCTATGAGATGCAAATAGCAGTTGTTAGATGGATTTAGAGGAAGTTCTTTAAGTGTGAACAACTCACCAGAATGTATTTTCTCCTTTCCCTTCTTCCTGAATGGAAGGTGGGCATAGAGCTAGTTGTGGAGAGTGTATGAAACACCACCTCTTAAGAATGGCAGAGTAAAGAAAGAAGGAACTTACTATTGTAATGGATGCTGGAGCCACAGAAAAAGTCCCAGCCTGCCTGACTCTGGTCATGTTACATGATACAAATAAACTGGCATTTAGGTATGTCCTATTTTGGGGGTTCTCAGTTGTATGTAGCAGAACACAATACCAGACACATTTACCTTGAACCAGTCACTGTTATCATGGAAAAATGATGGAAACTGATTGATTCATATCTTATCTGCCTATCACCTCACTAATTTCTGTCCATTTATATATATTTTTAAATAAGGCCAATCAAGGCCAACATCACAAAAATTATATAGATGATATGAAATGAGGGAAAATGCAGATCCTGTTATAAAGGGAAATAGAAATAATGAATGATTGGTAGGCCCTCAAAAATGTCCACTATAATATTCATGTACTACAATTTATTTATTTGGGGATACCTAGAATGTTTCTATTTTATAATCATAAGCAATGCCTTGTTAAACTACTTCCTAGATGAATCATTGTTAAAGAGATTTTTTAGTGTTTTCTGTTTACTAGATTATTAGAAAAAGAATACTGGTACAACTCCTATTAAATTTTCTCATAATTCTTAGTATAGTTTGCTAAATTGATTTTCATAATGTTTGTTTACATTTAAACTTCTGTCCCAAGTGTGTAATAATGCTCATTGAAAGTCCAGTTACCATCATTACAATTTATGTCTATCATTATATATATTTTGCTTACTTATAATATGCATAATTATCTTTAGGTATTTATTTTAATTTCTTTGATTTAAACAAATAGTTTTAGTTTTTAAATAGTATTCATTTTTAGATGTAAATCACAAAATAATTCATAAAAATTTCAAGAGTAAAACGTATGATTTAAACAAATGTTACTTAAAATCTCTGGCCATGGTTCTTAAAATGTATACATCACAATCTCTTTCCTTCCCCCCTTTATTGAGGCATAGATGACAGGAAAAAATAAAAGAAAATATATATATTTAAGGTTTACAATATTATGATTTGATATATATATGCATACATATTATTATATTGTGACATGATTACCACATCATCATTTGGATAGTTAACACTGTTTTGTTTGTGTAATGAAAAAAACTTGAGGTTTACTTTCAGAAAATTGCAAGTATATGAGATAGTATTATTAACTATGGTCATCATGAAATACATTAGATTGCCAGAACTTGTTCATTTTATAACTGAAAGTTGATCCCCTTTAACCAACATCTCCCTGTTTCTCCCACCTCCTACCCCTTGACAACCACTGTTTCACTTTCTTGTTTAACTTTTCAAAACTGCACAAATAGATGAGATCATAGAGTATTTGTCTTTCTCTGTCTGCCTTATTTCTCTTAACAATGACTTCTAGGCTAATATATGCTCCTACAAACAAACAAAAAAAATTCCTTCTTTTTGATTGGTGAATAATATTCCATTGCATATGTACATTTTCTTTATCCATTCATTCATCAAGAGACACTTAGATCATTTTCATAGCTTGGCTACTGCAGTAAACACAGAAGTACGGATACCTTACTAAGATACAGATTTCATTTCCTTCAGATATATACCCAGAAGTGAGATTGTTGTATCATATGGTAGTTATATTGTTACTTCTCATTTTAACTCTATTTCCTTTTTTTCTTTATTTTTATTGTTAAACTTATTGGGGTGACATTTGTTAATAAGAATTACATAAGTTCCAGGTGTACAATTCTACAGTGCATTGTCCACTTGTTGTATAATAAGTTCACCACCTAGTGGGAGTTCTCTTTCCATTACCATGTATTTAGCTCCCCGTCCCTCCTCTCCTACCTATTTCCTTTTTGTTAACAGTTTATGTCCTTAATTAATTTTTCTCAAGATTGTATTGTCTTTGTCTAAGGATTCTCTTTATCTTTTTCATATGTGCTAAATATTTTTGCAGTGTCTTAAGTGTATTTAAAACTTATTTGTTAATATTTTGAATTGCAAGATTTCAAATTTTAGAATAGCCCAAGTTTGTGGAGTAACTTTTGGGTTTTTCCCAACTGATTTTGTTTTTAATTATAAATCAGCTAAGCATTTATTTGTATTTTTTTACAGTATTATTAGTTTCTAAAAGTAGTTTCTTGTTTTGTTGATTATCTCTATGAGCAGTTGATTAATCTTTGATTATTTCTTTAAATTTTTATTTATTTTCTACAGTTCTTTTGGGTCGATGATATTTTTTTCCAGTATGTTTACCAAAATTCTCATTAATGTTTAATAACTCCTATTTTCTACAATAAATTTAAGAATATAAATTTTTCTCCAAGTTCTCATTAAACTTCACATATAATACTACTATTCAAACATAATTAGTTTATAGTAGTTAATAAAATGTTTTATACCTTCACTATTTATAAATCCATTTTATATGTTCCAGATATATAAGTTTGAGAACATATTTAAAATTGAATTGTAAGTGTTATATTGTAGTCAAGGAATGTTTCTCTGAGTGGAGTTGGTATTTTGTAATTTGATGGAACTGTCTTTGCAACCTAGAAGCAAGGCATTCTTGTAAATTTTGCATGTGTCTTTGAAAAGAATGTGGGGAGTAACATCAACAAGATGGCAGGATAGGAGGCTCCTAACCCTCCTCGGAAAGAAGGATGCAGGGGCATGTGAATGAGCAGCTACAAAGGTTGAATTTCCTCAGAGAAAAATCAAGAAACTATTTTAGAATCTCCTTCACACCAATCAGCTGAGAAAATACCCACATTAAAACCGTCAGTAAAAGCTAAGACACATTCTCATCAAAAAGTCCATCCCTCGCACTCTGACATATAATCCAGAAGGAACCCCCCCCACTGGCGTTTCCCTGAGTAGTAAACAGATTAGATTGCATATCTAATGCACTAACTTTCCCATTTTGCCAGCTCAGGGACTGATCCCTTACTCACTTATTTCTGGGAGCCACAAGGGCCCACCATTCATTAGTCTCCTAGGTCCACAGAGAACAAAGAGGCCAGTTTAAATCAGCAAAAGAGCAAGGCAACAGCTAGAACCGTGGTTCCCTGCAGACAAAGTGACGATAAAAATCTGTCTGCCCACTTTTCCCTGGAAGGACTAGACTACACAAATAATTAGTATCCAGACCCTTTCAACCCTTCTGACCTCTGCTTTATCACCGGAGATGAAGAAGCCAAGGCTCACGGGATGTCCACAGACGACTCACCCAGGAGCAGCGGTGACGGGATTTTTGTCTCCACACACAAAATAATTCAAGAGCAAGGTGGATGCAGGAAAGCAAAAACACTTACAGAAAACGAAAGTACACACTTGAGAGGAAAATGCGAGAAAACTCAGAGAAAGAATTGCACCAAGGACGTCACGATCAGGGTTTTTTGTTGTTGTTTTTGTATTGTTTTGTTTTTTTGTATCCCTTCCAGGGTGAGAACTGATGACTTCCCGTTCACATGGTTCATTTATCTCCTCCTGCTGGGTGCAACCCTCTGTTTTCTGCTTTTTGTTTTTTCTTATTTGGTTCCTGCGGAAAGGTCATGGCGTCAGAGGCATGATGGGAGTAGTAGTTCTGCTATGCAGATGAGACTATAATGATTAAAATAAGCTAAGGTCAGGTCCCCGGTCATACGGATTCGCCTTAAATGAAATTGCTTCTTGTATTTTCTCCAGGGGCAGGTGCTGGATACCGTCACTCGCTACTTGTGTAACCAATGCGCTGCCTCACCTCATACCCTGGAGGGGATTGTCGATTTTTTTAGGCTACCTATCTCCTGGAGGGACAGGTTTCTAACTCACCTACCTTTGGCTGCTGACCTGGTCACTGGGAACTTCACCCTTTTCTGACTGGAGTAACTTCGTAAAGTAGTCACCTGCAGCTTTTCTTCTGTGGTGGACAGTGGGAGCCGCTGGCGGGTGAGGCAAATGGGCACTTCCGGGGAGCGGGGGGGGGGGGGTACTTGCTTCGCCCCGCCCCCATTTCAGGGGAAAAAAATTAAAACAGGACTCCAGCTTTTACTGAAGGAGTTGTGCTAGGGTTGGCACGACCTGACTTCCAGACTGCTGGCTGAAAGTCTGACTTCTAATTCGCCACGGGTGCCTGGCTGGGGCCTAGCGTTTGCTAGTCCTCTTGGTTAACTGTAAACTAAGTGGCAGTTTAATGGTTCTGCAGACTTTTTTGTGACTTTTTCTCTGGCTTGCTCTTGCAAAAAGTCTATCTCCCACTTTCTCCTGGAAAGGGTTCGATTATGCAGCATGTGCCCCAACTTTTCCAGCTGGTTCTTGAGGCTTGGGCTTCTAAGTGGATTGTCCGTGGGTGTATTGGCAACAATTAAGGCCTGGGAGGTTCACGTAGGATCTGGGCAGATAGAATAGTTGAGTTGCCGCAGGCAACTTAAACATAGTCTTAATTCCAGAATCAGAGCAGCAGCAATTGTCATCTGTGAGTTCCCCCTCAATAGCTCATAGTCCATAGCTCGCTCTAGGTCACTCCCACGGCCAGCTCCAGCTCAGCTAACTCGCCAGTTCCCATAGTTACCTCACAGTTCTCCTTCCGGGAGAGTTCCGTCTCCTTACACAGTCAGGAGAACAAAGGTGGCAGCCAGCCAAGAAGCGAGTTCAGGAGGTGCATAAACAACAAAATGTCTGTCACTTGGGAAAAATGGAAGTTACGGTTACATAAAAGGTGAACATCATTTCAGGAGAAGCTGGGCGAGAAAGCCCGAGCTACTTCATTTTCCCCACAATAGGGGTATGGGAGCTGAAGGGGCGGGAATCCCTAGTCTCCTGGGAGTTGGCAGGTGAGCACTTCCTGTAGCACCCCTCACATCGTCTTAGTCCCGAGATGGAACCAAGCCTCTAGCAAACCCACAGATGTCTGAGAGCTAATGGGGCCTGTCATTTGCTTATCCCCTGGGAATGACAGAGAAAAGCAATATGGGAAAGTGAGAATGGTTTGAGGGGGAGTGCAGGAATTTGCCACCCCTCCTCTGCCCTTCTTAGTGCTGGAGCAAGCAATAAACTTCAGCTCCCAGGTTCTCCCTGAAGAGGGGAGGATTTGGACCACACATCTAGCACCCCAACTTTTCCAGCTGCTCCTGGAAGAACTGGCTTCTATCTTGTCTGTCTCTGGGAACTGGAGGGGCTTGGCACACCCTAGTCTCCTGGGGGAAAATACAATGGTAACTATGTGAAGACATGATTATGTTAATTAACTTGACTGTAGTAATCATTTCAGAGTTTATGTCAAAACATCATGCTGTACACCTTCATTAGTTTTGTTTTTTTTTAATTTAAAAAAAGATGCATATGTGAAATGTCCCTTTGGGAGCAGAGCATAAATTATGTTATTCAAACCTTTCAGAATTTCAACTCTTCTACCTACCATATCAGTCATTGTCCAGGATAAATATCCTTTATGACTTCAGGTTTTTAGAACTAATAACCTTTTTTATGGTGGATCACACCACCCTTCTAGATAGTCTTTTTACAAAATAGTGGGCAAGATAGAATGCTATTTTTTTTACATAATCCCACTCCTTTGTCAAAACTCTGCTTACATAACATCTCAGATAACATCTTTCATGTGTTTCATAACTTACCAAAACCTTTACCAATATTATTAAAGCCCTCAGTTCTCAAAAATTGACATGAGACTCATGCAAGATGCTCCCTTATTGGGATATTTTGCTCATTGATATCAGGATTAGAAAGATGTATTTTAGTATAGTGTATGGCTTATGTAAGCTTGATTATAAAAAGCACATCCTCATAAATACACATAAAGTTTAATGTTCATTTAGTAATTCACACACTCTGATTTATCTTAGATTTACCACAAATATCTATTACAAAAAAAGAAAATTTACTTGTTTTTTCTGATTTTCAAATAAATTATATATATATTTAATCAAACAGATTCAAAGACTGATATTCTTAATGACAAACATATGGGAGACTGAGATGTAAGCCAACCACAATTTTTCACTTTTACTATGAGGATTATGCTATTGCTTTTTGAGGGACTGGAACACTAATGTTCATCATTCTTGGCATCCCTGACTGGTATAAATGTGCATGGTACGGAACACTAATCAGAAGGTGTCATGAAGGATAAAAAACAGTGATTGAATTACAACTTTTTCTAAGTTTAATAATTGCTTTTTTCTCTGTAAGTATACTCTAGTCATCTTGAATAGATTTGGGGATATGCCACATATTTACAGATTATCCCTTAGGATGAGATACTTCTAGAATGGCATCTCTCAAATATCACCTTTTGATTTTTCCATCCTTTCCCTTTACGTTTTTCAAACTCATTCTCAAAATTCTTACTCATTGATAAATTTTAAATATTTTTTCTGTCTTTAAACTGCTAAAAGTAAATCAGAACTATTTGCCATATTTCTTGACCTACAACTTGCCTTTGATAAAAATGGAAGTTGCACTAAAATATATGCTTTTGGTATGGCCATTTAGTTTATAATGTTTTAAAATACATTAAGACACTATTGATTAAATAAAAGTAAAGATTTATTTTATATATTTTCAACTTTAAATGATAACAATGATGCTTTCCTTGTATCACATATGTTTATATCCAATATTCTGTGATTCTATTTGTCATTGTATAATTATACAATACTAAATAAGAGCCCTGTAAATCTTCAAGATCTTCTAATGTTTTATTTATATTAACTTATTTTATTCTCATATTATTTTACAGAAGAGAAAAATGAGTCACAACAACATCAAATGACTAGGTCACAAAACTAGTAAGGAGTGAAGGAAGGATTCATATCTGACTAGCCTTATCCAGAGTCCTCCAGGATTTATTGGAACTTCTGACAATGTATTGTAAACAATGATAAATTTAACTATATTACCCACCATAGAAGATTGCAAACTCCTCATATGGATATAGAAATCCAACGGGGAAAATAATGTTTTGGCAGTAGAATGGCAGCACACCAGGCCAGGGAAATATTTTTAACAAGGTAAGTGGAAAATAGAAATGTCACAGCTCCGTTTTATTCCAAATAACATTAATGCAGCATACTCTTTCTCTTTTTTTTAAGCTCAAAATATTTTTAAAACTATTTGTAAGAATTCCATAATCACTCTTATCATTATATTATTTTTGTGAACTTCTATATAATAATTTAAAAAAACTAAAGAAGAATAAAAATTTGAAAGAGAAAAAGAAATTATCATTAGTATTTGTAGAAGTAATTATATTCTTAAAAGATATCTCCAAAGAAATTCAATTAAGACATTGTTGAAATTTAAAAATATATAATATGGAAATAGTTCCATATGGCAATAGACAACATAAAATGCCAAATAATAAATGAACTAAAATAGAGAATTTCAAAATGTACATTGTAAGTGTTTCTTAGGAAAAAATAATTGAAACAGACAAATAATTGAATGTATGTACCTAATAGTAAATGGTACTTTCTCAATTAATTAATTGAATCATTTAAAAATAGAGTTTAAATAGTAGACAAGATCCCATGAAAATATATAAAATACTTAAGCTAGCTTATTATTCATTGAGTATCCTGTCACTTATGGAGTTATCAATAAGACTTTTAAATACAAAATTGATAAGATAGAAATATATACCAAATACTATAATATATGAATAATAATACAATCAATATTATCAACATGGAGTTGCAAAGACAACTATTTAATATCAAATTATTAGGGATTTGTCACAGTGTTTGAGAAGTGCTTGTTTTAAGTTCATAGTAACAATTATGTAGACGCCATGATTAACTTTTATGAGGTAATAAGTAGAATAACTGTGTATACTGAAGCACACATTAAGAGAATTTTGCGGAATGGTTTGCAAATGGTAAATTTGCAACATATGGCAAGTTTGTCTATATACAAGGGCTGTCCAGAAAATATCCAGCCATAAATGCTTATTTTTTTTTATATTGCATGGCTGGATCTTTTCTGGACGGTCCTTGTATACTTCATGTTACATTTCAGTGATTTTCAAAACTTATCAAAATGAGAATTGAAGGGGTCCCAGCATATAGTTCAGTAGTTACTATTAAAGATATTTTTCTGAATATTAAATAATATAATATTTAGATGCTAATATTTGGTTTTATCTGAAATTATTAAAATTATGGAACACTTTTATTGATATTAAAGTTACAATTACTCTAGTGAAAATGATGTAGGAATAAATTAAAAACTAATAAAATTGTAATCCTTACACTTAGGAATGTTATCAAATGTTCAGCAAAGAGATTTATGATTGAAAAAAAATTTGAGATTATTTCTGTGTGTGTGTGTGTGCATGTGCGTGTGTGTGTGTGTGTGTATTTGTGTTTGTGTGTGTTTGTGTGTTGAGAGATAGTTAATTTTGTTCTTTGATTTTAATTTTAATCCCCCAGAGATGAGAAAAGATTTACAAAGTTTTCTTGCGCAGCCAAAAAGTTGACAGTCAACATAATAGGATTGGCAGTTATTTCAAGTCAAAATGAGCTCTTTAATTCTCTGTCTAGTGCAGGTAGAATTAATTACTACCTGCACAAAAAATTTAAATGAAACTTGGTCTGCTGTATCTGTAAAATTGTGGTAGAAATTAGGAAATGTTGAAATGGTTTCATCAAGAAACTTTGCACAATGTCATTTAGTGCATTAACAGAGTCCACCAGATCTTGTCCAGAAGTGTCTTTTTAAAATCTTCATTTCACCTTTGTGTGGTTCATTTGAAACAACCAGCACATCACATGTGAAGCAGTTTATAAGTGTGGCCAAAGAAACTATTCACCCAGATTGTTAACTAGCCATTTTGCCTCAAGACTATCTTGAGTATTGTATTCCTCATGGTTTATTCTATTGAACAGAAAAAAAATTAATAGTGCAAGTTATAAATATTCTTCTTGAGTATGAGTGGTTTCTTGATGAATCAAACGATAATATTAACTCAGTTTGTTAGCAAACAATGATGGTTTGTGCCTATCTGTGTATGGAATGCTAAGGTAAGTGACAATTCTCTAAACAACAGTAGTTTAGCTGTTTAATGATCTGTCTTCATTGTTAACTTATTTCCTATTTCTCTGGAGTTTCATAAGGCAAAGATGGTCAAGTGTTTTGGCTTCTGGTCTGTGTATATTTGGTTAGCTTTACCTGAGTAAACACCAAAACAACACAAATTCTTAACAAAAATATTCATTCCAGTTGATTGAAATAAGAACTGCCTCACATTCTCTGTCTCTGTCTCTTTCTCTCACACATTTTCTTTTCCTTCCCCTTTTCCCTCTCTCCAAAAGCAATCAGATTAAATTTTATTTTTGATGTTTCTAATAGTTGTCTCTATCATTCTAAATAATGTGCTTATCAGATGATAATCTGTTTAATCAACTTTTCAGTGTCTGATGACTATTTTCTTTGAAGAGTAAGAGATTAACACTTTTTATCTTCCCTTTTAATTTTTTACTTACATTTTTATAAATCTTTCATTGATTAATTTAAAAATTAAATTACATATATATCAAACCTGCTATTTCCTGCTACATAAAAAATTATGTGTTGTTAGTCCATTGTGTAAGAAGAAAATTTCATCCTTACTTGTTTTTCTAATGTTTTTGTCTTTTAACCTGCTCAATTCTTTCTTATATATCATGACTTCTGTATTTTTAATGCTAATAAAATTAGTATTTGTTATATTTTCTGTGCAATAAACTTTGTATTTACATTTTCAATGCTAACATTTTTTACTTATTCCTAAAATATAAATTTCTGTGAAGTGTCTAAGAAATAAAAACTAATAGAGAGTGTTCAATATATTATTATTACAATTTTTTGATTCTCTGTCTTAAACTTCTTACTGTGGGGAAGTTTCCTATTCTTTGCCATGTTATCTCTGTGGAGACTAGACGGGGAGCTATCTGTAAACTTAGCTTATGGACTCTGTAGCAGCTCCCACAGTAGGAAGCTCAAATCCTGGTGTCTAAGCTAGAGATAACTCCTCAGCACAGAATAAATCCTTGTTTATGTCCTCATCAATTTTGTCCCAGACAGTAATGTTACATAAAGTAAGTTACAGAAACTAGAGCTTGCTGTAATCAGAAAGAAAGCTTACCTTTCTTCTACCTGCAATGTGTCTATCGGACATACCTTACCAGTAGAGCATTTTGAAGTTGCCTAAGCTTGTCCTTCATAGCATCTGTCTTGACACAGTTTTTATTTAACCTTTGTTTTATAATCAGTCAAGCATACCATTTGCCCAGTATTCCTATTTCCCATTCATTCACATATTCTCCATATTGCAGGAAGATTACATAGATCAAAAATATTCTATCTTTGTTTCATTGTGTATTTAAATCTTAGGAGTTTTTACCACACTTTCAGTTTTGATTTCTTCTCGTCTTATTTATTCCCTTGCTTGTATATTACTATCTACACTTAATAACATTGTAACTGCATTTACTTCCATTTTTGATGGCCAAAGTATAACTTGATATACATCCACCTTATTACTGAGATAATAACAATAATAATGATTATGGCTGGTATGGTACTTACTATATGTAAAGCACGATTGTTAGTTTTTCATTTAATCATCACAACAACCCTATGAGATTTGTCCAGTTATTGATCATTTTATAAATGATGAAATGGAGGTACAGAGAGGTAAGCTGACTTGACAAAGGTCACAGAATTAGTAAGTGGTGCAGCAGGAGGTGGAACACTAAGGTTGAGGCTCTCAATCCCTCTGATATCCCATCTCATATTTATGTAATTATTGTGTTTTTATGGAGAATTGGCTTTATCATTTAAGATAGTCCTCTACTTTTATGTTTTTTTCTAACTTAGAAAAAAATAAATGATAATTATTGAACAATTAAAATGCCTTTATATTTGATAATTTTTTTAAGTTTTTATAGCTAGATAATATCTGTTTATCTCTCAACAGTGAAATCATTGCTCCATTTCTCTAATATCTAGTGTGACTGATGAAAAGTCTGAAGATAGTCTAATTTTCAAACTTCTATACAATAAGCAGATTTTCTTTCCTCTCAAAGTTTTTGTAGCTTCGAATTTTCCCTGATATTCTAAAATTTCACAAGCCACATCCCTCTTACTAGGACTCCCACCTTACATGCTACTGAAGCTATTCTAAAGACCTCCACCTCCATAAAGACCTCCATAATACTAAATTCAGTGGTTATCCGTTGCACTCGTATTACCATCATCAGTATTTGGCCGGGCTGATAACTCAGTCCTGCTCAAAACAATCCTTTTCCACTTCTCTTTTGAGATACCTCCTAACGCAAAGGTAACTTTTCCTAGGTTATGAAAATGAATAGACTGAGCCCCTGTCATAATATTTGACTTTAACATCTTTTCAGCCTCACCCCTTCCTCTTTCCTTTCAGCCCCAGTGCTGAGCAAATTGACAAAACAAAACAAAACAAACAAAAACTCCCCAAAAACAAAAACAAAAAAACAAACACCAAGCCTGGGTGCTCCCTCCTTTGTTGAAGGCAGGAGGTTTTAACTCTTTTAGCCCCTGGCCATGCATGGAACACTCACTCTGACCCCACCTCACCACTAATCACAGTAAAAAATCCAAATCAGTCTCCCTTCCTTGCTCTCTTGTGTCATTTTGGACCAGCTTGGGAGGACATTCCTGCTTGCCTCATAAAGCCTTATGTAAGTAATAAACATTTTCATACCCTCTTGGTATGTGTGTGGCATCATCAGTGTCCTCATTTGAACCAAATTTCTCAACACTTCAACCTCTTAATAGGACTCAGTGGAAGTATCTTTTTTATTTTCATCTACTCCCACTCCTACATTAAGTGATTCCTTCCAGTCTCATCACTTCACATGGTATCGACCTGCTGACAGGTAGATACATGTGGATGTATTATCTTTATCAGTCCCTCATGTGAATCCCAAACATCCACGAATATTGTCAATTGCCTACTTGATGTTTTTCCTCAGATGTATAATAGACATCTCAACCTGACATTCCATACTGAGCTTCTAATTGTCCTCAAAACTTTTCCTCCTCCAGTTTTTCCATCTATTTAGTAAATTGGTCCAAAAATCTTAGAATCATTCTTAACTTCTTTTCTTTATAAATAGGTATGAAAATTTTATCTCTTCCACAGTTTAAATACATACCAAATCTTACAATCTTACACTGCTACTACCACCAAAACTATTGTGTAATCTAATATCATTTCCAAAACAGAATAAGTGAAACAACCTATAGACTGTTATTTCTTCTGTAGCCCTTGCTCCATATGTGTCAGACTCTTCTAAACACAGCAGCCAAGGTGATCTTATTAAAATGTAAATTAGACCATACCGCTCCTCTGCTTAGTCCTATCCAGTGGCTTCCTGGCTCACTAAGAGTAAAAATAAATTCCTTTAAATTGCATACAGAAATCATAAACTGGCGCCCAGGATTCCCTGAGTTTATCTCCTGGTTTCCTCCTAACTTGCTCTACACCAACCGAAGTGAGTAACTTTCTGCTCCTTAAACACAGCAGACATGTGTTTAAGGAGATTTTGCACTTGCTGTTTCCTTTGTCCAGGAAGAAATTCCTCTTATGTATATTCACTTTAGGGCATTACTCAGCTCTCACTCTCTCAGTGAGGTCTTTTCCTCTGCAGCATTTTCTGCCCTCTTTACTGTTCTCTACTGAACTTATGAAATCAACAGCTAATATAATGATTTATATTTTGGCGTAATTTTGTTTTTAGTTTATCTCCCATCACTAGGATATAATCTTTATGACAGCATAGGTTTTTCTGTTTTGTCCATTACTAGAACAGTAACACATAGTAGGTATTGAATAACATTTGTTGAAATATGCATTTAAAATGATTACATTTAATTTTGATTATGGCCCTTTCTTTTTTGCATAAAGAAGACTCATTAATATTTCATATAAGGGCAGTTTAGTGGTGAACTCCTTTAGTTTTTTTGTTGTCTGGGAAAGTACCTCTCCTTTAATTCTAAATGATAACCTTGCTGGATAAAGTATTCTAGGTTGTAGATTCCTTCTCTTTGAGCACTTGAAAGTTGCTTTTGAGAAATCAACTGATAGCCTCAGGTACTTTCCCTTGTATGTGACTTATTTTTTCATTCTTCCTGCTTTTAAGATTGACTCTTTATCCTTAACTTTTGCCATTTTATTAGAATATGTCTTGTTATGAGTCTCTTTGGGTTCTTGTATGGAACTCTCTGTGCTTCCTGGACTTGGATATCTGTTTCATTTTCCTCAGGGAAACAGAGACCAAAGAGATGGTTACCATAAGAGAAGAGGTAGGGGCATGGGTGAAAAGGGGAAGAGGAATGTAATAATTAATATTGTGATACATTTACATGGTGACAGATGATTACTAGAATTAGTGGAATACATGCATCTTAAGGTATAAAAATATTGAATTATGATATTGCATACCTAAAATGAATATAACTAATATAAGATTGTATACTAAATATAATTAAATAAAAATAAATTTAAAAATAAAAATAAAAAAATAAATTATTAAGTATACATAATACATATGTTAGTAGCATTGGTAAGTTACTTTATTTTTAGTAGAATTCCTTAACGTTCACTTTGAAATTCAGTCAGTATGATGCACATCCCTTAACTAATTGACTTTCTTTCTACATTTCTGTAATGGGGGTAATAATGAATCATGTTACTAGGCTTGATGGTAAGAAATAATCTGAATGACTTATGTAACTCATGATGAGATATATAGGTTATTTATTTTTTAGTAAATTTCTGGAATAGCTGTTTATGTAAAATATTATGTGTGCATTTCTCTTAATTTTACCACCATTTATTTTTTTTCTTAAGAGCAAAGATTAATAAATGAACACTATGTTTAGAGTACCCACTGTAGATAAGTCTGACTCCCTTTCTCCAGGGGGTAGAGGAATGGATTAACTTGGACTGAGTTATAATCAGGATCATATAGATAAAAAGAGTGTGGTAGGAATTAGTAGAACTAAGAACTAAGTTAACAATTAAAGTCCAATAATCAAAATAAAGATGACATCACACAAGGTGACCAACAGTAGAGTTTGAAGTAGATATATGAGTATATAGCAAGGCTCATTAGAACTAGGTAAATAAAAACACAACAAACTCAGTGAGTCAAAGAGATTTAATGTATCAGTATAATTGCCTGGTATAAAACTTGTTGCCTATGGTTGACTTTTTGTGTGTGCTATGAGGTAGAACATACAGATATTCTAACTTTAAGGAGATTGCAGCATAATGAAAAAGGACAGTGAGATAAATACATAAAATATTAACAATATGTAATAACAATTTTTATTACAATTAAATTATACAGAATTTCAAGTTCTGATACTTGCAATAGAAAGGCAAAGTATATATATAATAAGAGTTTCAAAATCTAAATTAATATAAGAAACAACTAGATTTTCTTAAAATATTTTTAAGTATGCAGTGCATTTGAGTCATTTGGACCATGTTGGTTCAATAATCTGTCTCTGTTTTTAAATGAAAGAAAGAAAACATCACAGAGAAAAGTTACCTGTAGTTCTGTCTCTTTGCAATAAAAATATCTGTTAAAAGTATGAAAATAACTAATCATTAATAATGATTCTTTTTACCAAGTGATATTATTGTAATGAAATTACTTAAACCAGGATGGTTTACCCAGCTTATGGTCTTAATGTTTTTATATTGAAATTGTACTACGTGCAAACGAAATGATTTATTCTAGTTTAGAATATATCAAGCTTAATATTAATGGATTATGTAGTTTTAAAAAAATCTATTTGAAAGAGATGTTTAATTTATATTTTAATACATCAGGCTTCTTCTATCCAAGATGGCAAAACCTTGTGTTATGAGAAAACCAGGTTAAATATATTAATGGTTGGGCTGCTAAGCACATCACTTAATATTGTTCACTAACATTTATTGATTCTTGAAAGAGACTTGCTAGTAAAGCCTCATTCCTGTATTATTAAGATTAGGTTTATCCTGCATTAACACTTTAGTTTGATCATTTAAATGTCTCCCAAGTTCAAGTTTTACATTTTAATTTATTCTTAGGCCTGTGACAATGCAACTAAAACTTTAAGACTTAGCTCACTGGAATGGTTTAGCCTTGATTTTAATAAGTCTGGGCAAGTTGGCAGCTTTAAATAACACAAGCTAAGCAGTATTTTCCAAGACTTTTTTGTACATAACCATACATGATTACAAATGTTATGAACAATGGGATGTGATTGTTCATAGAGAAAGAAAATTTCTTTTTATAAATTACAATGCATCTATTCATTCCAAGTAAAAAGACTTCACAATAGTTTTGAAATGTATTTTTTTAACAGCCAGTGAGGAAAAAAACGTATAACGTGAGTCAATAAAATTTTCTTCTTTTAATGTTGTCTCTGGGCTTACCCATGTAGAGGGAAAGTACTCAAAGGTCACAAACCAAAGCATCAGAAGTTAAAGATGTTTATAGATACTCAAAACTAATTATCTTCTCTAACAAAGTTTTTTTTTATTTATCTGGTTTTATTTTTATAACCATGCTGTTCTCATTTGACGTCAAGTGGCCATTTCAAGTGTTCCTAGAAGTTTTTATTTATGTATTTATTTGTCTGTAGAATATAAGGAATCAAAATAATCAATAAAGTAACTTTACTAAGCAGTCATTGGGTTGTTTGGTTATGGATATACCCTTCAGATATTCCCCATTTACTCCATTTTGTATGGATTTTTCTTGAATTTCTAAAGATTTAATCTTAAGAAGCTATTGGATTTCTTAGGAAACATTTTACTTAACTATAGTAGAAACCTGTGTAAAAGGCTGTATGCACAGGCCATTTCTACTTACTTATTCTTAACAGAAAAGTCCAGACAAAATAACTGAATGCTCAAATGAGTTTTTCCAGAGTAACTGCGGAGCTAGGGTAGCAGACATGAGGTAAGCAGCATGTTAGGCACGTGGTTAGAGCTCCTATATATTAACTTTATAATAATTAAACAAAAATCACGGGAATCCGTGGATGGATGAAATATGATAAATTCATTTTAAAGTAGTGGTTTAATCAAGCACTTAACTGGTTTTGGAAAAGATAAAGTTTTTTGCCTAAGGATCACACATTCTAAAAGAATTATACAATAGTTGAAGATCAATAAATATAACCAGTGTATTTGCTATGTATATTATATATTATAATATGTATATTACATTATAACTGCAGATTTTGCTTTTATGGACATTATAATAATAAAAATGGAAATGCTTGACTTTAGGGGTTACTGAAAACAACTTTTAAAGTGGTATGCAGGGCTTCTTCTTCTTTTTTTTTTTTTGGAAGCATTGTAACTGAGAACAGTGCTAGCAAACAGCCTCCTGAGCATTATATCTGGCCAGAATCTATTTTGTTTATAACTCAGAGCAAGTTATTTAAAATACTTTATAAAATGATGATAATAGTATTTGCCACCCAACTAACGCAGTATTGTGACAATTTACTGATTAATAATAGCAGAGAATTCTCTCAGTGTATAAAATATTGTATTTTTGGTAATATCATTTTTACGAAACTGAAAAGTCTTATATTTTATTTTGCAAAGACAGTAACATTCCTGTTTTTAAAAAATAATATAGCCATAAATCCTAAATAAACTTATTCAAATAATCCTTATATAACTATTAATTCTCCTTTAAGTGGTAAATCTCTGACTCAAATGCACAAGCATCTCTACAGTAGACAGTGTTATCAATGATCAATGATTTTCCCCTGCTTTACCCACTATCTTCTCTTGCAGTATTCCATAAAAATCTATCATCTATAACTTCTTATTTGCTCCTTGCTTTCTTGCTTCCTCACTCCTTTTCATACTCTATCTTGTATTTCTCTGTCTCTATCATTTATTTCGATATCTCTCTATCTCTCTGTATTTTATTGAAATGCTAGTAAGTCCCTGGTACTATTTAACATGCTATTTACACATCAATGAATAAGACTAAATCACTGCCTTCCTCGTGGTGGAATATTGAGATCCTAACAAACCACACAAATACGTAAATGATAAATTTGCACATGCAAAGAAATAATGTAGGGCAAGTTGATAAAAATTGTTTTTAGTGAGTAGTACAGGGTAGAAGTGGTTATTTTAATGAACATCTTTAGAAAAATTTTCTCTCTTAGGAGGTGACATTAGACCTGAATGACAAAAGTAAATGATATAAACAAAGACATGAGCACAGCAAGAGTAGACAGCTTTCATTGGATCAAACAAAATTTTATTGGAGAAAGTGTGGGTTGAATACTCACGTGTAACAAATGAGGTTGATGAGGAAGGCAGATGGTGTATAGGTAGAAAGGCATTGGCCAATGTCAGTGCTAGGCAGTTATTCTAAGTGTTTTGGAAAAGTAATTGAGAACCATTAAGAGTCTCAAAGGACATCTCATGAACCATTCTGATGGTTACTTATCAGTTTTTCAAACAGTTTTCCTCTTCTGCTCTAACTTGTTTACAAGAAACTGTTGATCCTATTTCTTCATCCCTATTCTCATTCATGGAAATATCCTGCAGAGAGCTTCTCTCTCTCTTGTTTTTGCATTTGTCACAGTATTCTTCTGCTTGTGGTCCAAAAGCCTTTGGATGCCAAAGCTGCCCAGCACCAGTGAGAGAATTAGCAAAGGTGTAGTCTTTCTCTTCAATTCCATGGTTATTTCGTCCTTTGGTTCTTCAGGTAGCAATATGCTGAATTTAACAAGCTTGAAAACAAGCATAGTCTCCTATGTGTACCCCTTTCTTTCAGAAGCCAGCATAATGTCTCCCATTCTCTATTTTTTTGGATATTTTTATTTGCCTTTTGTGCTTAATTTCCTGATCTTTTAGCCAAATCAAGCAAGAAAACAAACAAAAAAATATAACTAAAGCATACTAGCAGATTTGCAAGTGCATCAATGTTTGGTGACAGGCTCCACCAGACCAATAACTCAATTTGGGCCCAGCTGAGACAAACCTCTTATAAAGCCATTTATAGAAAATTTGTATCCATTAGTCTAAGATAATAATTTAATTTATATCCATTAAAGAGACTGAAAAAAAAATTATCACATGTATAAAAGTGGTTTGATTTATTTGTATTACTCTAAAAATCTTTTTAAATTAAAACTTTTCTGATTATTAAAAGAATATGTATTGATTTTAAAAATTGTAAAATTCATAAACATATAAAAATTAAACACTAGTTATCCTACAACACAAGGTTAATGGCTATTAAATCTTTTAAGCATTCGTGTGTGTTCATGCATATATTTGGTTGTTATGTCTCTATTATTTTGGAAATTGATTTTTTTCTTAATTCATTTTGGTATTTTGCATCTTAAATAAATTTCAGTAGTTTAACTTTATAATCTGTATCATGAATTAGTGTTATACGAGGGCTGTCTAAAAAACATCCAGCCATAATGCCTCTATATTTCGTATAACATGGCTGGATACTTTCTGGAAAGCCCTCATATATTAGGCCTACTTATTTTTTATGTTTGCTATATGTACAACAGTTTTGTGCTCTTATTCTCTGACATTTTGCTTACATAAACAAAATTATAACTTGATATCATCAATGTTAATATTTCAAATAAAAAAGTTCTATAATAATAATTTCGGATATTTGAATGAAGTTTTATTATTACATAAATGTAATTATATCTTTTGCTCTCTTGTGTTTTATAGGGTACATTGAATATTATTGGTTTTTTTAGTACACAAAGTTCCACTGTAGGATTTAATTAATCTTTCAGTTATTTGGAATATGCTTTTGAGTACTTATTTGGTTCTAAGAAATAAATAAGGATGGGGTATTTTACGGGGCATTGTTGCTATAAGAATAACATTTTAAATTTATTTGCACATTTTATCTTGCTACATAAAAATCATGTAAGCTATATCTAGAACTCTTGTTTCACTCTTCATTATCTTTAGGCATTTTTGTTTTCAGAGTTTGAAATAAGTTAGATAGTTTCCCCTTTCGTAGGTACTATTTTTTAAATATAAGTTGTTTAAGTCCTTTAAATAGTGCAACACTTTCACAAAGTTATGTCTAAGTTTTAGTATCTTTTAATGAATGGTGCCTCATCCTCTGTGAACTCTTTCTATATTCATGTCTTTAGTGTAAGAAGATTTTTAAAATTATTACTGTCCTCTATTGTATAACCTGTAAGCTTTTTCCCCTGCTTCTGGGTTGGGTCATCTTAATCATTATTCCATTTTTCTCCCCTCTGAATTCTGAGATAATTTCTTAAGATTATTATTTATTTTATTAATTTCATGTTATTTAATGTCTAATCTGATAATCTCGTATCTTTTGTGGAATTTATTTAAACAGTCATATACTCATGAACTCTCTTTTCAGTTTCCTAATCAAAATGTCATTAATCTTGCATAAATTTCATTGAATTATTTTGAAAACTGGAATGAGACATTTTCTAAAAGTTGTTTCTTATTATGACACTGCTTATAATTTATTTGAGTAGTGTCCTTCTTTTAAAATATGGCATTTTTCATATAGTTCGTGAGACCTTTTTTAAAGATACTTATTTTATTTTGATTTCTTGATATTTATATTCCAAATGAATTCTGTTTATATCTTTCAGATCCAGACAAAAGACTAGTAAAACAATTAGATTTTCTGTAGTTTACCTCTCTGCTTCATGTATCCAGTAGCTTGAGAAGAAAAGCAAGGTGGCTAAAGTTCAATGTAATTTGAACAAAAACTGTCTTCTCTCCTACGTTTCCCCTCACTGTGTTTGACATGGTTTTCTCACTTGTGTAGGTGACTGTTTCCACTGTTTATGGGGAATAGTAATCATCCTCAAAAACCAGCTTTAGCAGTGCCTTTACATTTTACCTGTTCCAGTTGTCTTCCAAAATTATAAATCCAAGTTAATTGAAAGTTCAAATTCTCTAAGGAGTACAGCATCTTGCATCTGACTCTCTTGCTGGAGTTGCTGATGAATCTCTATGTTCTTTTGATTTTCTTTTGATTTGATGCACATGCTTCTTTCCTCATGCCTCTATGTGAAGAGATTTTAATGGGGTTTTGCTAACTTCATTTCATTTATTTTGAAAATTCTGTTTCTTCCCAAAGTGGGTGCATTCTTGTATGTCTAAAATGCTCTAAATCTAACAGTATCCATTTCATATCTAGCAGAAGTAGATGTTTTGAGTATACAAAATTGTGTGTCCATACCTTCTCAGTTTTAAGAACTCACAGCACACACATGCGCACACACACACACAAACACTGATCAGTGGATTAGGAATTGAAGGGATTTTTTAAAAGCAACATTTTCTAGAAGATGTTTTTTTATTTAAAAATTAAAAAAATAAAAACTCTTCAAAAACCATTCATTTTTCTTGGTTCCTTGGTTCCTATTTGTTATGTTTGTTAAAAAATATAAAGTTTATTTTTTTAAATTTATTTTTGGAGTTTACCACCATTTTATTTGGAGCATCTGGGTCTTTCTTTTCTAATTTTTATTAAATTTATTGGGATGACATTTGGTTTCAAGAGTACATTTTTATAATACATCATCTATGAATTTCATTGCGTGTTCACCACCCAGGGTCAGTTCCCATTCCATCTCCAAATATTTAACTCCCTTTACCTTCTTCTACCACCTTATCTCTCCCCATAACCTCTGGTAACCACTAAACTTTTCTCTGTGTCTGTGAGTTATTGTTTGTTTGCCTTGTTTATGGCTTTCAGTTTTATATTACTGAAATCATATGGTTCTCAATGTTTTGTCTGAATTATTTCACTTAACATGATAATCTCAAGATCCATTCATGTTGTCAGATATGGCAGGCAGTATTTCATCTCTTCTTATGACTAATATTTCATTGTATAGAGGTATGACTTTTTCTATATCCAATCATCTATTGAAAGACATTTTGGTTGTTTCCATGTCTTGGCCATCATGAATAATGCTGCAATGAACATAGGGTTACATATATCTTTATGGATAAGAAGTTTTCAAAATTTTTGGTTAGATATCTAGAACAAGGATTGCTGGGTCACATGGTAATTCTGTTCTTACTTTTTTGGGGAACATTCATACTGGTTTCCTTCATGGCTGTACCAGTTTACATTCTCATCAGCAGTGTATGAGGGTTCCTTTTTCTCCACAGTCTCTCCAACACTTGTCGTTACTTGTCTTTTTGATAACCATTCTAACAGGTGTGAGGTGGTATCTCTGGTTTTGATTTTCATTTTTCTAATAGCTAATGAAGTTAAATATTTTTCATATATCTGTTGACTATTTGTGTTTCTTCTTGGGAGAAGTGTCTGTTCAGGTCCTTTGCCCATTTTTTAATTGGAGTGTTTTTTTTATTATTGAGTTGTGTGAGTTTATTATGTATTTTGATTATTAGCCCCTTATCAGAGGTTTGTTTGCAAATATCTTCTCCCATTTGGGTGGTTGCCTTTTTGTATTGTTGATGGTTTGTTTTGCTGTGCAGAGCTTTTTAGTTTGATGTAGTCTCATTCATTTACTTTTTTTTCTTCCCCTTCCATTGAGGTCAAATTCACAAAATCCTCTCTGAGCCCAAGGTCTGTAAGTTTAGTACCTATGCTTTCTTTTATGTAATTTATTGTTTAAATTCTTATATTTAAGTCTTTCATTAATTTTGAGTTAATTTTGGTATAAAGTGACAGATAACAGTCTAGTTTCATCTTTTTTACACATGGTTTTCCAATTTTTATAGCACCGTTTTTTGAAGAGCCATTTATTTTCTCCATTGTATTTTTTGGCTCTTATGTTGAAAATTACTTACCTATATACATAAACATGAGTTTATTTCTGAGTTCTCAATTCTGTTCCATTGGACCATGTGTCTCTTTTTCTGCCAATACCAGGCTGTTTTGATTATTGTCATTTTGTAGTATAAATTGAAGTCACAGAGTTTGATACACTAGTCTTGTTCTTTTTTTCAGGAGTGCTTTGGTTACTTGGGGTCTTTTGTAATTACTACAAGTGTGAGGATTTTTTATTTCATTTCATTAAAAAATGCCATTAAAATATTGATAAGGACTGCATTAAATATGTATATTGCTCTACAGATTTAGTGATATGGCCATTTTAACTATGTTGATTCTTCCAATCCGTTAACAAGAAATATCATTCCATTTCTTTCTGTCTTCTTCAATTTCTTTTAATAATGTCATATAGTTCTCAGTGTTGAGATCCTTCATGTCCTTTGTTAAGTTTATTCCTAGGCATTTTATTCTTTTGGTTGCAATTGCAAAATAAATCTTTTTATTTCTTTTTCTGAAACTTTATTGTTTGCATGTAAAACACATGGGTTTTTGTGTATTGACTTTATATTCAGCAACTTTACTGTATTTGTTTATTGTTTCTAATAGCTTTTTACTCTTTCTTTATTGAGTCTTTAGGGTTTTCTATATAAAGAATCATGTCATCTACGAAAAGTGACAATTTTACTTTTTCATTCCCAATTGAATGTCTTTTATTTTTTTCTGTCCCCTGATTGCTCTAGCTAGGACTTTCAATACTATGTTGAATAACAGTAATCAGACTGGGAATTCCTGTCTTTTTCCTGATTGTAGAAAGCTTTCCTTTTTAAGCATTAAGTATGATGTTAGCTGAGAGTTTGTAATATATGGCCCTTTATGTTGAGGTACTTTTCTTCTATACCTGTTTTACTAAGTGTTTTAACCATAAATGGATGTTGTATGTTCTCAAATGCTCTTTCTGAATCTATTGATATGATAATATGATTTTTATATTTTATTTTGTTTATGTGGTGTATCACATTGATCCATTTGTCTCTGTCGAATTAGCATTACACCACTGGAATGAACTCCACTTGATCATGATATATAATTTTTTTAATGTATTGTTGTATTTGATTTGGTAGTATTTTGTTGAGGATTTTCGTGTCTGTAGTCATCAGAGATATTTGTCTGTACTTGTATTTTTGTGTATCTGTTCTCTTTACCAGGTTTTGGTATCAAAGTAATGTTGACTTCACAAAATAAGTTAGAAAGTATTGCCTGTTCTTCATTTTTTGGAAGAATTTGAGGAGGATAGGTATTAGATCCTCTTTGAAGAATCCACTAATTAAGCCATCTGATTCTGGACTTTTGCTTTTGGGGGCATTTTGGGAGATGGTTTAAATTTTCTTACTTTTCATCGGTCTATTTAAATTTTCTAATTCGTCATGATTTAGTCTGGGGTGGTTATATATTCCTAAGAACTTGCTTATTTCTTCTAGGTTATTGATTTAGGTAGCATATAGTCTTCCATAATATTCTTATATAATCCTTTATATTTCTGTGGTTTCTGTCACAACTTCCCCTTTTTCATTTCTGACTGTATACTTGTGTTTTTTTCTCTTTTTTCCTTAGTGAGTCTAGCCAGGGGATTGTCAATTTTATTTGTCTTTTCAAAGAACAAGCTCCTTGTTGCATTAATTTTTTCTATTGTCCTTTGTTTTCTATTTTATTTAATTATAATTTTTATTGTTTCCTTCTTTCTGATTACTTTGGTCTTCATTTGTTCTTTATTTTCTAGTTCTTTGAGATGTAATGTTAGGTTGTTTATTTGGGATTTTTCTTGTTTCCTAAGATAGGCCTGTAATGATATAAGTTTTCCTCTTTTTACTGCTTTCTCAGCATTCTAGTAATTTTAATATGACATATTTACATTCTTGCTTGTTGCTGTGAGTCTTTTGGTCTTTCTTTCTATTTCTTTTTTGACCCAGTCATTCTTTAGTAGTATGTTGTTTGATCTCAACATATTTGTGGTTTTTCCCTCTTTCTTTTTGCAGTTTATCTCCAATTTCAAAGAATTGAGGTCAGAGAATATGCTTGATATGATTTCATTATTTTTAAATGTGTTGAGGCTAATTTTGTGTCACAGTGTATGGTGTATCACTTAGATTGTTCCATCTGCACTAGAAAATAATCTATAGTTTGGTATTCTGTGATGAAAGCTTCTATAAATGTCGATTATGTCCTTTAGTCTAATGAGTTATTTAAAGCTGACATTTCCTTATTGATTTACTTTTTGGATGATCTATCTATAGGTGTCAATGGTGTATTTAAGTCTTGTACTATAATTGTGTTTTTGTCAGTTACACCCTTTATTTCTGTTTATAGTTGCTTTATATATTTTGGTGCGCATTGATTGGAACCATATAAGAAGATTGACAGAACATATCCAGCCATGTAGTCTATTTCATAAGCTCTAAGTATGGCTACACCTGCCTCTCTGTGAAGTATCATTATTCATCCTTTCACTTAGAGTTTACCAGGCCTGTCTGGAAAGTATCCAGCCATATAATATGAAAAATAGAGGCATTTATGGCTGGATATTTTTGTGGACAGCCCTCATCTATTTGTCCTTAAACCTGAAATGTGTTTCTTGAGGGAAGCATATGGTTAAGTTTTACTTTTAAAATGTATTTAGGTTATGTTTGTTTTTTTTAATTCATTTTTATTGTTAGACTTATTGGGGTGACATCTGTTAGCAAGGAATACATAGGTTTCAGGCATACAATTCTACAGTGCATTGTCAACTTGATGTATAGTAAGTTCACCACCTAATGTGACCTCTCTTTCCATCACCTTATATTTAGCTTCCCTGCCTCCTCTCCCACCGCCTCCCCTTTCTCCCCTCCCTGACCTACTCGTCCCCAAATAAATATTAAACTATTGATTGTGTCCATGGGTTATTTGTTTGTTCATTTCCTTTTTCTTTGCTTTCAGTTTTATATTCCGCATATGAGTGAAGTCTTTGTTTTTTCTGTCTGGCTTATTTCACTAAGCATGATGATCTCTAGGTCCATCCATTTTATTGCAAATGGCAATATTTCAGCTTGTCTTATAGCTGAGTGATATTCCATTGTGTATATGTACCACAGCTTCTTTATCCAGTCATCTGTCACAGGGCACTTTGGTTGTTTCCATGTTTTGGTCACTGTGAACAGTGTTGCAATGAACATTGGGGTACATAAGTCTTTGCGGACTAAGGTTTTCAGGTTTTTTGGGTAGATCCCCAGAAGGGGGATTGCTGGGTCAAATGGTAGCTCCATTCCCAATTTTCTGAGGACCCTCCACACTGCCTTCCACAGTGGTTATACCAGTTTGCACTCCCACCAGCAGTGTGCCAGAGTCCCTTTTTCTCCACATCCTCTCCAGCACTTGTTACTCCTCGTCTTGTTGATAATAGCCATTCTAAACAGGTGTGAGGTGGTATCTTATTGTGGTTTTGATTTGCATTTCCCTGATAGCTAATGAGGATGAGCATTTTTTCATATGTCTGCTGGCCATTTGTATTTCTTCATGGGAGATGTGTCTGTTTAGTTCTTCTGCCCACTTTTTAATTGGGTTGTTTGTTTTTTTGTTGTTAAGTCTTATTAGTCTTTATATATTTTAGATATTAGACCCTTATCTGATGCATTATTTGCAAATATTTTCTCCCATTCAGTTGGCTGTCTTTTTACCTTATTGATGGTTTCTTTGGCTACGCGGAAGCTTTTTAGTTTGATATAGTCCCATTCATTTATTTTTGCTTTTACTTCCCTTGCCTTTGAGGTCAGGTTCATGAAGTCTTCCTTGAGTCCTAAGTCTATAAGTTTAGTACCAATGTCTTCTTCTATACAGTTTATTGTTGCAGGTCTTATATGAAGGTCTTTAATCCATTTTGAGTTAATTTTTGTATATGGAGAGAGTTCACAGTTCAGGTTCATTCTTTTGCGTATGTTTTTCCAGTTTTCCCAGCACCATCTACTAAAGAGGCTGTCTTTGTTTTTATTTTTAAGAAACATTATTAAGCACTTATTATTTCTGTATGGTATTCTGGTTAACAGTGTACACGTTTTTCTGCATGGGATTAGGGGCATGGGATTAGGGGCATGGGATTGAACATTTCAGCAATGGGCAAGCAGACCTTCTCTTCCAGAAGTATGATCCCTGGATATGGAAGACACATAAGCAATAACTACTGAAGGCAGAAAACATAAAATGTCCTCAGTAATAATGACAGTACGTACCATAGATTCTTGAAGGAGGGAAGATCACTTGGACTGGCTTATTCAGAGAAGACAGTGGCATTTTACCTGGGTCTTGAAGCAGGGATTTTATTTCAGTAGATTTGAATAGCAGTTAATCCAGGTAAGGAAAAGGACTGGAATTTAGAATGTAAGAGGCATGCTGGAGATATGCAATGTATTTTCATATGGTTTGCTTATTATAAATGGCTATCATAATTTCTGCAGAACTCTTGCATATTTGTAGCTAAAATTAGTTTGTTATTATTTTAGAGCATTTTGTATCTTTAAATGAACAACTATTTATCTACTCATTTTTATATAGTAAGTTTATTTTGAAATCACACAATTTCAACAGCTTGAAGATTTTGCAGATGTCAGCTTACATTGTTGTTATTGAAAACATTTCTCTTCTCCACCTGTTTTAGGAAAGAGTTTGATCAAACAGGAAAGAGCAAGTTGATCTTAGTAAATGTTTGTTAGCAGAGTTTCACCTAAATTTTCTCTATATACAAAATTGGATGGCTTCATAATCTAAAAATCAGAATAACTTTAATTTAACAAAAGTATTTTTCTTGTTTGTACTGATAGCTTGTTTCCACAGAATTGCACTAATATATTGAAAAAGAATATATCTTATTAAATGAAAGCCAAATGATGTGTAAATGTATTGGGAAGCTTAGGATACTGACCCTACTTTCTTAATATTTAATTTCTTCCACTACCAACAAAGTTGATTTTTTTTCCACTTTAGAATAACTAAAAGTAAAGAAAAACACTTTTTTCATAAAGATGATATTAGGCATGTTATTTGTGTATGTTTTTGGATAATCAGGACATTGTGACATCTTGAAAAGATACAGGGAAACTTTGAAATTACTGAATTTGATTGAGTATCAGAATATTTTCCGTACAGTACTGAGAGATAGTTTTATTATGCATATAAGATAATATATTTTCATCAGAATACAATATTTACACTTAATAGAGTATTTCTGAGAAAGTCTATTTTCTCTCTCCCACAAATTATGTTTCAATATATGTTTATGATCATTTTAGTCTGAAACAAAGTAAATGACTCAAAAAAATGTCTGTGATTTTATTCTTGCATGCTTCAACATTTTTGAATCCAAGATGTATATATATAACATTAAAGGCTTTGGATTTAAAATCAGATAAATGCATGGACAAATATGGGCTTAAATGATGATAAATTATATAATCCTGAGTAAATTACTTAAAATGACTTGACTTTAAATTTGCTTTATTTTAGTTTTCTTATGTGGAAATGAAAATTTTAAAAAAACCTGTTTAAAGGGTCATAAAAACTAAGGGACATACTTTGACTAGAATTTCCAAGAAATATAAGAAAGTTAAAAATGATAATAGTTATAATTATGTATACTTTACTGTTGATAATTTGGATCATCAATTAATTTAATGATTGTAGCATAAGTGTGTATATATATATTTATTTATTAACTTATTTATTTATAGTTACATGCGTATTTATATTTACTTGTTTGTTTGAAAAAAGGGACCTCAGATTCCAGTTGAATGATGAAGTACATATAGTTTTCTATGCTGCTGTGATAATTCTCTTGAAATTGCAACAAACCATCAAGAATAAAAACGTAATAGCCTGGGAAGCAAAAATAAAAATATCTAGTAGTAAACTGGCAAGTTTGAGTAAATCTTGATAGTAGAAATGTATTTGGATTGACATAATATACAAATCAAATAAAATTTAATAAAATGCTACTGTTTAGAAGTTAATGTTTATTGAGAATTTTTATGTGAGGCAGTATGCAAATTTTCTCTATTAATTATGTCAAATTTATTTCAACTCTCTGATATAGATTCTATGTATTTTCACTTTACAATGAAGAGAATGAAAGTTAGAAATTTACCTAATTTTGTCTAAGGTCACAAAACTAAGGCAGTTTGGCTTAAAATCAAGGATACACACACACACACACACATACACACACACACACACACACACACATATACATATATAAAATTTGTGTATAGGTTCTGTACTCAGTGTGTATATGTCTATACACAGTAGATATTATATATATTAATACATATGTGCATATATAATTGATAATATAATACATTCACATGACTGTTATAATATTAGTGAAATTTAGTGTACTTATACCAAATTTCCATTTTCTTTTCCTCTATTTTCTGTATATAGTTCTATAACTATTTTAGTTTAGTTAAAAATATGTTTACATCATTTCAATTTCATTACTTCAGTCCACTGCAAAGTGAATTATTAATTTTTTCTATTATTCAATAATATTTTCTTGTTTTTTATTGCATATTTTGAAATTCACATATCGTTAATATCTTTTTTCAAAATGTACCTCTAAAAGATATTCTATTGAGCTTCCTGCTTTTTCCCCAGAGACATGAATTCTAAAACCCTCAATTCTCCTGTTCCATACTAGATTGTTTCTCAAGTCTAATAAAAAGCTGCTAAGTTTCTAATTTTGTGTTAAATCCACTCTTTGATGGTATTAGAAATTTTTTTCTTTTTGGCATATGCTCATGTCATTTAGATCACTTCCAGAACTTTCACAGTAAATAAACAAAAATGTTTAAAACTGCCTGCATTTCTTAAGTATCGTAATTATTCCTGCATACTTAATTGATTAGTTGACTTGTTAGTATATAGGATTCTATGGTGGAAAATTATTTTCTCTTAAAAAATTGAAATTATTTCTCCATTATTCTCACCTCCTGGGTTGTTTTTCGGAAGTCCAATGCCATTCTGGTTGTTAATTCTTTATACATTAATTAGTTTTCATGAAAATTTTGTGTCTCTTTTTATCTCAGTGTTGAAAGTTTTATAATGATGTGCCTACTTAGGAGTAGTTTTTATTTATTGTACTACTACTGCCTTAGACCTGTGCCTTTTACTTTTGTTAACTTTTTTTGTATTAACCCTTAATAATGTTCTCCTCTCTTTTAATTTTCATTTTTAATATTTGGAAACCTTATTAGTGGAACGTTGAACTTTTTTTATTGAGATTATTATTCTAATGTCTTCTTCTGTCTTAGTCCAATTTTTTTCTTTTGGTTCTAC
This sequence comes from Lyroderma lyra, assembly GCA_004026885.1. Classification (NCBI taxonomy): domain Eukaryota; kingdom Metazoa; phylum Chordata; class Mammalia; order Chiroptera; family Megadermatidae; genus Lyroderma; species Lyroderma lyra. Next base: position 27,465 of record PVJL010006178.1, on the reverse strand, counting down.
ATTGAGGAGAATGCTTTAAATTTATCTTTAAATTCTTTTTAAATGCAACAGTTATATTGTATTTAAGAACATTTTGTTATTTGTTTTCTTATTATTCATTTTCCAAAAATACCTTGTTATTTTATGTGTGGAATGTCTTCTCTCATTTTCAGGTTATTAACTTGTTTTCTTTTATCTATTACTTATTCTCTTGGTATATTTTCCCTTTTTCTTCTGCAGTTCCTTCTGTGTTGTTAAGGCTAACAGAGTATTCAGGAGAATAAATAAGAAAGTTTTAGATACCTCACAGATCTTCACAACTCCAAGTTCAAAGTTTAAATTTTAGAAGTATTTTTTTTTTAGAGATTGTTGTGATTTTTAAAATGTCAGAATATTTATAAAGAATGTAAGAGACTGACAGAGGAAGTAGGGAAAGTCTTGTTTTATTGTAAGAATATTAATTTCTCTATCAAACATTAGCTAATTTTTGCTGTTAGTATCTTCTGATTCTCATCAAATTCTCCCACTTTTACATCAGATTCTTGTATGTCTTTTAATACAAACTGAAGTGCTTTTGTTTTCCTATTGCAGAAATTAATCAATATCTCTGATAAAAAATTTCATCCATTTTTGTAACCAAGGTTTGCTATTGTTATAGTTACTCCTATTTCATATATTTATCATTTCATTATGCTCAGTTTAGCATCTTGAATTAGATATCTGATCTATTATTGCAAGTTTTGAAAATGTGGTAAGTTTATTTCTTAGTATCTTTAAAATCCTGGTAAGATTCAGAATTCAGAGGTGTTTGGGGCAATGAGAGGTAGATAAAGATCCAAGACAGTTATAAAAGCATTTACATGAAGTGAATATTATTTTATTGAAGAATTGACAGCCTTGGTCCCCACACCCCACCAGCAACACAGAGGAAAAAAAATAACTACAAAAAAAACAAACTAACTAAAAATCTGAAATAATGTCACTTCCTGTATCACTAGTAATCGAGGTTCTCCAGAGAAACAAAATCAATAAACTATCTTTATCTCTGTATCTCTATATTTTTGTCCCTGTATCTATATCTATATTCTATATCTTTATAGTTGTAGCTAAAGCTAAATTAATCAATCCATCTATCCATCTGAGATATATTTATGTTAAGGAACTGTCTCGTGATTATAGGGGTTGGCAATTTAAAATTTGTAAGGCAGACTGGCAACCTGAAAATACATTCAGGAGTTGATGGTATGGTGTTGAGTCAAAATTTCTTTTTCCCTGAAATCTCAGTTTTTGCTCTTAAGGCCTTCAATTGATAGGATGAGGCTTACCCTCATTATATCATCACAAGTAATCTTTTTAACTTAGGAGATGTAGAGGTGAACTGCATCTACAAAATACTTTCACGGCAACACCTAGTGTTTGATTAAACAACTGAGTAATATAGCCTAGGCAGGCTGACATATGAAACTAACCACTATGCTTTCTCTGTTATGTTTTGCTTAATAATGTCAAAGACTGAATGAAGGGCCTGCTTCCCAATTTAAGAAGCATAAGCTAATTTTTAAAAGGAGAATAAATTTGGCTGTCCAGTATTCACCCCCGTGAAATCTTAGTCTAAAGCAAAGGAGATTACTAAGAATTGAACTGATGCTTGAAAGAAAGACATGGAAAATTGAACATTAATTTACTTTTCACCAATGATTATTCTGATCAGGATAATTCAGCATGATGAAATATAATAGAACGGAGGCATTGGAGTGATTTAAGTCACTCTGGGAGTTAACAACGCTTTTTATAGACTAGATTCCACCCTCATCCCCTTAACACCATAATGATATTTTAAAAAATATTTAATTTTTAAAAAATTGAAACCAAGTTCTCAGGAAGCTCTAAGATGATTTGTTTTCTACATGGGAAGTGCCTTTAACTTTGTCACACAATATTGTACTGTTTTTAGAGAAATCACACAGGGATGCTCCTTGGTTATGGCATTATCAGTTTATCCACATGTAAATATTTAGAGGCAAAGCTTCTGAACCTTATCAACCCAACAAATAGATGTATATAAAAAAAACTGAAAGACAACACCAACTGTGGCTTTAACATTTTATTTTGTTATCACACTGTTAAAAGATTTTTAATGTAAATAAATACTTTGCTAACACAAAAATTAAGTCATAAATGTTTTATGCTATTTTAAAGTAGTATACCAACTTATTTTATTTAAATATGCTTAACTATAGGTATTTATCATTGCATGAATTAGGAACAAGTTATTATTAAAAAGGGTTTAATTTAATTTAATTTAATTTTTTTAAATTCATTTTTATTGTTAGACTTCTTGGGGTGACATCTGTTAGCAAGGATTACATAGGTTTCAGGCATACAATTCTACAGTGCATTGTCAACTTGTTGTATAATAAGTTCGCCACCTAATGTGACTTCTCTTTCCATCACCTTATATTTAGCTTTCCCCCCCTCCTCTCCCACCCCCTCCCCTTTCTCCCCTCCCTGACCCACTCGTCCCCAAGTAAACATTAAACTATTGATTGTGTCCATGGGTTGTTAGTTTCTTCATTTCTTTTTTCTTTGCTTTCAGTTTTATATTCCGCATATGAGTGAAGTCATACAGTTCCTTGTTTTTTCTGTCTGGCTTATTTCTCTAAGCATGATGATCTCCAGGTCCATCCATTTTGTTGCAAATGGCAATATTTCATCTTATCTTATAGCTGAATAATATTCCATTGTGTATATGTACCACAGCTTCTTTATCCAGTCATCTGTCGCAGGACACTTTGGTTATTTCCATGTTTTGGCCACTGTGAACAGTGCTGGAATGAACATTGGGGTACATAAGTCTTTGCGGACAAAGGTTTTCAAGTCTTTTGGGTAGATCCCCAGAAGGGGGATTGCTGGGAGGGTTTAATTTTAAACCTTAAATGATATAATGTTATAACTAAATATTCTTATTTTTAACTATAAATTAATTCAACATCTTATTTTTATATTAATATCCAATGTGTATTTAATAAACAGATTCGGAAAACCAATGAAATTAAGTCAATTAACTGATTTTCATTTATGATAAATTTATATCAATATAATAACTGATTTTCAAAAATATTAATGATAATTGGACTCTGGACATCTTAAAGTTTATTTCCATCAGTTTTTGGCATTTTACAAACATTATAAAAGATCCATTCAATCTAACATGCATTCTTCAATTTCTTTGCTGAAATGAATGTTTTCATTGCTGAACCTAATGATTCAGTCCCAAGATTAGCTAATTCCCTCATTGGTCACTTAATATACAATCAAGAAACTTGATTCTATGCTTCAGCTTACGGGATATCTATTTTTCCAGGCTAGAAAAAGAAAAATATTGTTTCATTTTTCCCTTGAGCTCTGCAGAGGCAATTCCATTATATATGGTCCTATCGTGTGTTTGCCCTAAAGAAGGAGTATTTTTCAACTCAGTAATACTTGCTGTATGCTTGTAGGAATTAGGGGGAAATATCTGGAGAAGACATTGTTACTTGAATGCACACCCAATATGCACTCCCACAGTTTTACCTTTGATTTTTATCATTTTAAAATCTGCTATATAGAAAACCACTATTTTAATGCCCTCTGTTCAAAAGCACTGTTCTAAGAAATTTATATACATTATCTTTTAAAATTTCAACAATGAACATAATGGCTATAATTTATCTTGCTTTTAAAAGGGAGTTTACGCTGCGGCCTGGGTTCGATTCCCAGTCAGGGAGTTACCCACATACCAAAAAGAAAAAAAAAAAAAAAAATAAAAGGGAGTTTAAGGAGGGTCAGTGTGTTTAAGTAATATGCCAATATATACATATCTAACTGATAGACTTAAGATGTACGCCCAGCTATGTCATTATATGGAATACTCTCCAACATTAGTGTTTGTCTTCTATCTGTTAAGAATCAATACTTCCAATACTATTCTCAATCATCTGGGATCTGATGCATCAATCAGTTTATTGATTGAAATTAGCTTATGTTCAAAGTTAATAAAAAGAGAGACAGAGAAACAGAGAGACCATTTATTTTCTCTTTAATTGTTTTCGCTTCTTATGAGAATGGAGCTACTTTCAGGTGAATAGTGTGGTCTTGATCATAGTTGTAGGATATGTTTGGCCTCTTGCTTTGCAACTTTTGTTTTGTTGTAACTGGCCTAATTTTAGCTCTTCACAATTTTCTACCAATAGTAGTTTGTAAATTAGAGGAGAATTCTAAGTTGGTAGTTGAATAGCTGACTCAACAATAATCCTAACCGTTGCTTGATTAACATAATCTCTGTTTATATTCTAATAGTTTTCCTCACTCGCCCGCTACCCTTGTAGCCTTATATTTGCTCCCTTGACTCTGCCTGTATTTTGGAGTGCCCAGCCCTCTTGAATTTCACTTAACCTATTTTTGCCAAAATATTGACACATGTAATATTAGCACATTAGCCTTCATTAACTTTCATTTCATAAATATATAGGCAAGTAGCATCATTATAAGATATTATATCTTTAAAAACAAATAAATACTAATCTATGCTCTTTTTGTTATATATTAGATTCCTATTCTGTTCAGTATTTTATTGTAGCAGAGCAAGAAAAATAATCCTTTAATTTTTCACATATTTTTATGCAATTACATTTCCCATAATCTTTTGAAATTTAGTTGATGTCTTATTTAATTTTAGCCAATGGATTTAGAGCATAAGCAAGCTGAGAACATTATGAAATGGTGTGCTTTCTTCATCATTTTATTTCCAGGTCACAGCAATGTTAGAAACCGCATGTTCCAGATGGTTTGTTATAAGATGAAGTATTGCTCTTATTTGAAAGAGCAATAAATGTTTATGGAATTAAACTAATGATATTTTGTGACTTATTTGTTACAGTTCCATGGCCTAACCCATTCTGCATAATATACCAATATAGTCACCAAATACTTGGCAGTGCCTTCTTTTTTCTAATAATGTTTTAACTGTAAATTCCTTAGTTCATAGATCATTTTAATTATAATGATTTTCTTGAAAGGTAGTTATGCTAGCTAAATTTTTCTCAAGGTGTCTCAGTAAGTTTTACTTTGTATCAGAGCATAAATTCAAAAACAGTCTAAAAATAGAAATTAAGTTTCTGGGTATATATGAGGTTGGACAATTAATTTCATGAACTCATCCTAGAAGTGCTACATATCTCATTGCTGAATATCACTACGGTCATCTTCGAAGTACTCCCCTTGACAAGCTATGCGCTGATGCCAGTGCCTGGTCCACCCTTCAAAGCAATTTTGGAACTCTTTTTCTATAATGGCCATCAGAGCTGTTAATCATACCCAAAATCAGACAAGTAAGTTCACGAACTTGCCTCTATGTGCTTACATTGACAGCACTGTACAAATAACTCAGTAAGGTGGCAAGATACAAAAACAGCTCTAATGGCCATTCCAGAAAAAGAGTTCCAAAATTGCTTCGAATGGTGGACCAGGCACTGGCATCATCACATAGCTTCTCAAGGGGAGGACTTCGAAGGTGACTGTAGTGATATTCAGCAATAAGATATGTTGCACTTTTTCGAGGCTAAGTTTGCGAAATTGTTTGATCTCGTGTTTTTAATTCCATGGCATTATGAAAGATTAAACTATAAGAATTGAAAACATAGCAAAGCAATAAGAGAAACAGATTCCACCTCACACACATACAGATGTATTTCATGCAACTGTCCTATTTATACATGTTTATGTACATTTCCACACTTTTATCCATTACAGAAAAGATATGGTGGAGGAGATAAATCAATGCAGCACAACGAAAAAGTACAGTATAATAATAAAAAAAAGCAGATATGCTTCCAGACTTACTTTATGAAAAGTTAGGGACTATTATAGCACCTTCCCCTTCAATTAAGTGCTATTAATATTATTATTACCACCATATAATTAACCCTTTACTACTACATGTGGAATGTGCTGTGAGATCATACAGTACATTTAATTCCTTATATCAGTAAATACATGATATGCTAAAAGTTGAAGGAAAATTACACATATTCCAAATTTCCCATTTGGCCCCCCACCCTGCTCTCCATAAAATGCCTAACCCCACTCCTAAGAATTTCAGGAACATCAGCCATCTCATAAATGTGCTTTTATGTCAGCAGCCATCGCAAATGACTTACCAGGTCAACAGAATCAGATTGCCTGAATTAAATTCCAGCTCTGCTGCCTAGCAGTGGGGGCCTGGGCCTCAGCCTCTTCATCTGTAAAATGAGGATATTAATAGCATCAACTTCATATCATTGTTACAAAACTAAATGTATTAAAATTTTTGTACAGTGCTTAGGACATTGCCTGGCTCATAACAAGCACTATATCATGTTTTCTGTTTTTTGTTTATTTTTTTACTTAATAAAAACATAAACGCCCAGTTTTTTATATAACCATCAGGGGCATATAAAAGCACTTCTACATTAAGTTAACAGATAAATGAGTCTCTAACAACTTAAGATATTTATTTTAGCCAAAATATGCTCTTTTAGTTATAAGGAAAAAGATTTAATTTCCTCCAAACTTCTGTCCCAACATAAAATCAAAACACATGCGATTTCTAAATGTTTTCCCTGGAAGCCTTAGTTTCTCATGCTGGAGGGAACTTCTCGTGGTTTTGCTGTACTTACTGTTCACAGCCTAACTTTCTGACATTACTCCATGAAGGTGGAAACTTAGTGTAACCCATTATCAGTCTTGTCACCATCAGTGGTTTCTTGTCCCCACTACCAGTTTTAGTCTGACATTAGTCTCCAAAATTCTTGAATTAATTTTTGTTTGGATTTGATTGTTGATCGGATCTCTCTGGTCCTGCCAGTACTTATCATAATAAACCAACCAATTTATTTATTTATTTTTTTACCATGATACCAATGTGAACTTTTCTTCTTCTGAGCTTTCCTACTGCAGGTCTTTGTCACTACTCTAGCCTTTTGGTGATAGACACTGACCTCATAATTTTTACTTCCTTTCCTATTTTTTGAGAAAAGGAAAACCACCATAGAACCAAGTAGTGCTCTGAGTGTACATATTTTATTTCATCCATCAATCCATATCGCAACATTGTGTTGCTGTGCAAGAACCTTTTATTGCTTTCAATTTTATCTCTGAAAGTGGATGACCCCAAGAAGCAGCTAATTTTCCTGTAGAAGATTTAGTACACTAGTGTCATTTATTTTCTTCTTGATTCAGTCTGTGTTGTTTGAAAAAAACCAGAGCTTACCCAAGACTTTTTTTCAAACTATAGTGTGTGTAAACTTTAAACATCTCAATAAAATGAATCACAGAAAAATTAATAAACAAATATATAAATGAACATAATTTACATTGCTCTACAGAGTGATTATATGTGTTCACAGGGATACCTGTATTAGAACATAATTTAGAAGTAGTGGAAATTTAGCACAGGCAACCATAGTATGAATATAAATGGAAGCCAATAAAGTATCCAATGCAGTGAAGGTATATGTAAAATTGTGGGTGAGCATGAAGGCAATTTAAATTTTTTTTATCAATAGTAAGATGAAAATGTCATTGCTTACACAGGTCATGACAATCTCCAAAACGAGATCAACAAATTGGGGAAGGCACACAGAGATAAGAAATACCTTTCCTAGGAGGGAATACAAACACATATATTTACAAATACACATTTTCATAAACACACCAACACTCACACTTAAAACGTAACTATACTCTTATCTATCAAGTATGTATTACTTGTAAATATCTTAAAATCTTTGTAATATTAAGCTTCTTATAACTATCACAGATTTCAAAGTCTGGGAGGTTTACTGTGAGATCTGACAAGGCCATGAAGTCCAAAAGATGAGAAAATACAATTTATATGGCAAAGATTGTGGATATCCACAGTCACAGCAATTAATGGCTCTGAGCCATAGCTGAAACACAGCCCTACATCTCCTCTCCCATCCCCTTATCATCAACCCTAACCTTAGGTTTTCTTCCACACCTCTTGGGTGGACTCTCTAGCCACAGGATTCACTTATGAGAAATTTTCCAAACAAGGAAGAATTACTACCACACTGGAAAACAAATGAAATTGAGGATATAGCAAGAAATGTATTTGGTCTATCACAATTTAATCCTCAGCTTTAATAGTTTATTTGCTAATCCTACTTGACTAATTCTTGCAGAGGTCTTTAATCTGTATAATGATATTTATGTCAATGCCTGCAAGCAAAGCTATACTTAATGGTCTGTTGTCATTGCCATTATAAACTCCCTATTGCATGAGTAACAGGAGAACCAAGAACCTGTGACTTTCCTAGCTAAGGGCACATTTCAGTGTTCTTCTAATTTACGATATTAGCCAGAGCACTTTTGTCAGCCAGTATTTTCAAGCAATTTAAGAAATAGCACTTAAAAAGGGGAAAAATATCGACTACTTACTATCTTCGTAATCAAATATCTATAGGTAAAATGTGTTCTGTCTTTGTGGTTTTTTCAACATCTTATATGTATATTTATTAATAAACACTGTTACATCATTATTGCATTACTGATATGAGTATGTTGTCTTTAGCATCTGGCTTCATTAAATGTAAAATAAATTTATAAGCATAAGAAACTTTTTATATTTATGTTTTACTCAAATTTTTAAACAACTTACTGTATGTAGAGAGGAGACATGAATATGAAGTATTATTAACATATTTTATGAAAGACATTTCTAATGTAAGCATTGAAAGGGGCAGCTGATAATTATGATTTAATGTGGTTGAAATTAATAAATATAACCATAGTATTCCTTTCTCTGAATAAATTATACAGCTGAGTGTTTCATTATGATGTTACAGCCTCACCTTGTTTAATGAAGGAGAATATAGAACCAGAAGGTCTTTTCTTGACTAAGCTGCTGTGGTTTCTGTAGGATGGTAGCTCTTAAGAGAATAGCCTTCCCTTAATAAAATTGGAATATTCCAAGATGAACAAACAAAAGAAAAAAACTCTGCAAGATCATAAAATATAAAAATTTTTATTTAAAATAAGTGGTAGAAAGAAATCAACTACACTATTAATTCTAAAATATAAAAAAATTGTACATGGAAAATACGGTATGTATGATTGTTAAAGGTGAGTTTCTTTCATAACACAGTAGTGGGGTAGGACAGAGGACAGGTTGCTGGGGCTCCTGGTTCATTGTAACCACTGTCCTGTCCAGGCTTTCCTTCCGCCCTGTGTTTCTCCTGGGCAGTGTGTCTGTGAGGACCCAGGAAGGGAAATGGACCCAGAACTCGACTAGCTCATGGCTGTCTCTGAAACAAAACACAAACCTTCTGTGAATGAGTCATTTTTAATCATTCATTTCATGATTCTTTCTAACTCAAAACAAAGGCATTTAAAAATCATAACCATTTTTGTCACATATTTTTGAAATTTATCATGTATCTTCCTGTATGTATAAAGAGAGCACATTGAAAACCATTTAAACTGTCATTGATGATTTAGTCAGATTTTAAATTTTTGTCTTGTGATCTAATACAGCAATGCCCCCAGGGCATATTGAGTTATATAAGGCTGTTTGCCATTATGCTAAATGACTTTACACTGTGTTGTATTTGTAGTTTTTGGTTTCGTGTGTGTGTGAGTGTGTGTGTGTGTGTGTGTGTGTGTGTGTGTGTGTCTTTTCCTCTGATGCCTGGCTGTAGGCTGGCATATTTTACTGCTCTCATCGAAACTGTTAGTTTATATTTTAATTTAATTTAGTTAAATTAATTTAGTTTTATGTTACCTGACATTTTAAAAATGTTACTTTATTTTATTCTGCGTCTATTATACTGGTAACCTAGAAAAGGCTCTTAGGAAGTCACGTAAAATAAGAATACATAGCTATGAATGAGCACAGTAGTGTATTTAATGTTTGAGCATTATTTCATATGAGCGACCTGAGTTAAGACTCTTCAAAAGTTCCCTTGTTCTTCACATACTTTGTATATTTATACAATATGTTTGGAAAATTAATGAATGCTAGATAGGTGGGTTATTATGATATAAAGGGCCAATTTTAAATAATATTTATATATTAAAATGTTAATAGAATCTTATAAAGGTACATTCAATAATTCCATTACATAAGACCTCAAATAGCTCTTTTGGGGTGCATTGTGCATTTTAGAAGACAGTAGGCATCTAACAAAACTCCCTTACTCCCTGAATTAAAAAGTAATAATTTGAATGCATAAAAAAGTAAGGAAATCTAGTATACAGTGTAACACCTAATATAAAATATATGTCTATTAAAATTATTTTATGGTATCATTGCATTGGCAATTGTTAAAAATTCAAACTGCATGCATACCCAGTGATAAGAATAATGCTAACTTACATGTGTTGAGAGTTTATTGTGCGTCAAGCAGTGTTCTACATATTTGACATTTAGTAAATTTTTCCAAGTTTCACAACAAACTGTAGGAAATGGGTACTCTTACTTTAAAGATAAAGAAACCAAAAACATAAGCAAATATGAAACCTTCCCATGATTCCACAGGTAATAAGTGGGGAGTCAGAATTCTAGCCTAGGAGGTCCAAAAACAGAGCCCCTTATCTACTATGTGCCTCAGTAGGAGATAAACACCCATCCACTAAAACAAGTAACAGTTATCATGACTATATAGACAAAGAAAAACATTAGAAAGTACCAAGCAAAAATTCACACACTTTATGTTTACATCTTTTTAAAAATGTAAGTTGTAAAGTAATTATCAAAAAGAATAGAGAAAATTACAGAGATAGAAGAATTATGAGGCTCTTTTCTTTTTGCATTACACACACACACACACACACACATAGTTGTTGTTGTAATATCACTTAACATAAGATCTACCCTCTTAAATTTTTAAGTTTACAACACAATATTGTGAACTATGGAAAAATTGTTATGCGGAGGATCTCTAGAGCTTAATCAGCTTGGAAAACTGAAATGTTATACTTACTGAATAGCAACTCTCCATTTTCCCCTGTCTCTATATACCATTCTGTTCTCTGATTCTATGTGTTTGGCAATTTTAGATTTCTCATATAAGTGGAATTATGCAGTATTTTCCTTCTGTGTCTGGCTTATGTTTTGTAGTGAGTATATATTGGTTTATAATAAATGTAAGTATATAATTGGATATTTCTAAAATACAGTAAATTGAAGAAAAACTGATGAAAGGGTAAAATAAGCAAAAAGATTACAAATCAAGGACAATTAGGTTTTCAGCAATATGATTAATGCATAGAAGACATACCCAAATGTTGGTGATATATCTCAGGAGCGCTCATTCCTTGCTAGACCATTAGATGGAGAAGCCCAGCACACTAGAGATTGAGGTGGGTTCAGTACCTAATATCTTAGGTCCTTATGATAATAAGGTTAGTTAGACATTTTTCCTCTACCTCTTCCAGCTGATGTGAACTGAATACAATTTGTTAATTCTTTTAGTGCGATCCTTGATCCTTGTGGAACACACTAGCTAGATGACTCGTTCTCTCTTTCCTTTACTCTCTCAGCCTGCTTCCCTTCATACCTAGAATCTTGGGATGTAAAGAAAAGACCTAGTATGATTAGCTCTCCAGTTTTTTTCTTTGCTTTCTTTCTTTCTCTTTCTTTTCTTTTCTTTTATCCTTCCTTCCTTCCTTCCTTCCTTCCTTCCTTCCTTCCTTCCTTCCTTCCTTCCTCTCTTTTCTTTCTTTTAATTTGGATAGAAAAATGCCCAAGATTTTATTCAGTGGAAGCATAGAGGTAGGTCAGAAAATATTGAATATATGGAGGAGGATCTATTAATACATACACTTTCCCTCTCATGTTCAAAACGCAAATGGTAGTATTCACCGTGGATGGTTTATAAAAACATCTCTCCACGAGAATGTAATATAAGGATCTGTTATGATGAGATTATCAGTATCCTATCAGCTGAGTCCTTCCTTCTCAAGGGGACAGTTCTAGGAGGAGAATCGTTAATATACCAGGTGTTAATTGCTTGCACTATTGTAATTGACAAGATACATGTTTACCGAAGGAGGAACAGCAATAGTAGCCATGCTTTATTTTGAAATTAATAGTTTCCTTGTCGCTATTACTAATTGCTAGTAGCCATTTGTCGACCTGTTTCTATGTGTCAAGTACTGTGTTGCGTGATTTATATATCTCATTCCTCAAACCAATCCTGCATATTATGATGAAGAACTTTCTTTCCTATAGTGAGAAAAGTTTTCTCTGTGCTTCTGAACACTGTCCTTTTCTTTCTTTACTGCCTCAATCATTTTATCACATAGTCAACCCAGATAGATAGATCAAAGAGATGATATTCAGAAGTGACGGTTGCCCCAACTAAAAAAACCAGTTGTAACGTATCAGTCGTTTCTTAAGTTATAGCCATCTCCCCATATTCCCTGCTTACACTGCCACTTTGATTTGAGGGAGAAGTAATCATCAAAATCTGCATTCTCTTACTGCAAGGCTCAAAACTGTTAACCCAGATATAAAGCAAAACATACTTAGAATGGTGTTCATTTATTATTTTTTTTTTGTGCTCACAATAGATAAAGGTTTTCCCAGGCGAGATTGGTGGAAAAAAAGACTTGAAGAAAATACAATACAAATGGAGCACTTAAAGATTCTCTGAAAATGGGTTTCAAGTACCTCTTCATTGAAGGAGGGCTCCACAAAAGGGAAGAAAGTAAGATCCGAGGTAAATTTTGAAATGTAACAGTAAGGACAGCTGTGCCATCAGCAGCTCCGGGAGGGGCTGCTTCACCCTGGCCTGAGCCCCTGTGGTGAGCAGGTGACAGAGTAAAGGTGGCTCTATGGACTGCCAGGGGCAAAGAATAATCCAGATAGATGAAATACATGATGTTCAGAAGCAACCACATTTTCTGGCCCCTAATTGTATCTTTCCAGTTGACTTCATTACTATCCTAGTCTGCGGTCCCCCCGTTTGGTAGATAGTTCAGTCATGGCTCAGAGCTCTGACCTCTTTTCCTTGAAACTGTACTCTCTCTGTAGGTACCAAACACGAAAGCACAGAACTAGCTGCCTTATCTTAAAAGAGAAAGGGCACTAATTAGGTGAATGACAGTGTTGTAGCTAAGAATATGATACTGGTCCTGAAATACGTTTATTTCCTATTTCTTGTTGCCTGAATTCTGGCAGGTAGGAGGCAGCCCCAGCTGCTCTTCATAGAACAACTAGCCTGTTTTGCTTAGGTCGTTAGGAAAGAGGCGCCAAAGCCCGGGGTCTCCGAAGAATAGTTTTATTTATGTTCATAACTCATTTTAAATAAATTCTTTGAGATCTGGGATAAGGAAAGGCCAATACGGGTCACAGTCTTCAATTTGTTCACAAGTGAAAACTAGAAGAAGCAGACAGTGTCAGTCCAGGAAGCACCTGTGCCCTCGTCCAGTCCTGGGACAGCAGAAAGGGAAAAGCCAGCGCCGGGCTATCTGCCAGCTACTTAGAAAGGACGGTTAAGAGGGAACAACCCGATTTGTATTCTGTTTCTCATGCTTAGGGTCAAAGCCTGGTTTATGTAGGTTCTTTACATAATTCAACGGTGTCTGTGCCATCGGAGAGCCACCTGAGGGCAAACAGCCTCTTGGCTGGGAACTAGCTCTAGTTCCTTGTATCTACCGGGTGGACTTCAGCTATGCAGTTAGGTTTCCTGAGAGGAAAATTGGTAGTGAAGAGAAGTAACAGCAGCTTGGAGACCTACTTTTTTACTTTTTACCACAATTCTCAGGGTACTGGAATGGCAGGTGGTAGGAAAAGGATATTAGATAGAAATAGGTCATAATATTGGTTCTACAACCCTTTCTCTTTTTTATATCTTAGGATGCCACTTACTAAGCAGCCTCAGAGGCAGGGACAGCTAGTCCGAAACCAGGCAAAACAGCCTTTATGAGAAAGAGGAGGCACTATCTCAGCACAGCATACCTATATGCACTTCCCCTGAACTGATGAGAAAACCCTTAGTGCAGTTGCCTTGCTTTGCAGAATTTTCCTGCAGCCAACCTCTTAATGTTACCTTAAGCAGTTTATTTTGTTTAATTATCTAGTTCCATTACCAAGTGGGATGACTTTGCTTAAAATTACACTTAAATATTACCTTCAGAAGTGTTATTTACTATGTTCACAGAAGAGTTTGCTTTGTGGGTTTTATAATATTCATAGAGAATGATGTGTGCTTGTTTGAATTTAATTTAGACTGAAGGAGTAGATAAAAGGAAAGCATGACAAAACCCACAGGACAGCATTAAGAAAATGAGGCAGGATAATGCTGCTGAAGAAATGCAAATCTTTCAAAGTCCATTAGTACTGGTAATAGAGAAGAAGAAAAAAAGCATCAGCTGCCTGACTTAGGTAAATAGAGTGCAACTCACCCCAAAAGGCTCCCAGGGCCTGGCTTTTGAGCAGGTATTTTTAGACCCTGCAGAGTCAGAACAGTGTCGTCGGTATTCATTAAATATAATTAATGTATGCTTTGTGCTAGGTGAAAGATAAACTTAGAATTTTCTTTTTCTCTGATCGATAAGTTACCCTATCTGTAGCCAGTGGCCTTGCTTTGCTGCAAACTATTTGATTGAAGGACCAGATCACAAAGAAATGGACAGTTACTGGGTTTTTCTTGTTTTGAGATAATTCTACAATCTACTAGTGGTGTCATAAAGAAAATTTACAACTAGGTTTATAAGACTCTTAACAGAAAATAAATAGTATAAAGAAGGTTTTGAATAGCTTTCCCTGTTTGTAGTAAAATCTCTGGTGTGTGTGTGTAAGGAGACACTTTATCACGCCTAGATTTTTCATACTGCAGCATTTATTTAGAAAATGAGATGTCAATGGGAAAAGGCAATGAGTGATTCTCCTGAAGAACAAATTAATCACTTGATTCACTCCACAATTTAAGTAAATCCAGACATTAAAATAGGCTCTTAAGAAAACACCTGAACTTTAATTTAGTAAGGTCCTGTTCATTAAATACAGCTATGAGAGACTGATTTGTCTTCTTTGCCTGAGTGTCAAGTGGACAAAATGTGTTAAATGGCCAAATTGTAAAAAGCAATGTAGCAATGAAGAAGTTCAAAAATAATAGACAAGTAGGTATCACCTTAAATTCACCACTTAACTGGATAGAGAAAGCATATGCACGTGGAAATAAACTCCAGCATTATTAAATCTCTTTACTGACACAGAAACTAAACACATATGTGCTAATGGGAACATTAAGTGGACTCCTCAAGCTGCCTACTAACTTCCTAACTTCCTGCCTTACTAAGATAGAGTGATTTTGTAAGTGACTTTGACAATAAAAACAAACTGGTTCAATAAGAAATTGCTCAACTGGATTTTTTTTTTAGATTGTTTCTTTCCTTTTTTTCTTCAGTAGCCTATTAGCAATTTAGGTAGGATTATTCTATTACATGATTAAGTGTTTGTTGTCTAGTGCACTAAAGACACCTATTACTCTGCTCTTGCATTGCAGGTTTTGTTGGCAAAAGTATTTACATAGCTATTCTTAAAACTCTTGTGGTGAAAATGAACAATTGTACTTATACTCTTAACACACACGCAAAAACAGAGAACCTGTTTTCTTCTACTGCCCTGCCCGTCAGCTATACCTGTGATGGTAGCCTGCTCCAGAAGGAGCCTTAAGTAAATTTATCTTCCAAACTAGCATTTATATTTAGAGGCTCAATGATACCACATAAATTTTATTCATGAAACCCTACTCTTCTGTCCTTCCCTTATAGTAAAGTATAAATAGTTGGTAACTAGCTAAGGCTGTGTTCCTGAAATTGGATTTGCTGAACAATATTATCAAGTATTCAGCTAAGTCACACTTCCATAGTCAAATACATAAGCTTGAGAAAAGCAACTGGCTCTCCTTTTGGAGAATCATAATGTTAGCATATGTAGGCATTGAACAGGTAGGCATATTCCTACCACAAAGAAATGTGTTTAAATTTAGTCCAATGTTTTCCAAATGTGATTTATTTTGTACCATTTTTTAAAAATTTCATTTTGCAAACCTCCTGTTATCCTTAGGAATAAATTCAAGGAATAAAGTTAGGAAAAGTCTGGAATAAAGAATAACCTTTCTTAGGAACAGAATGTGGACTTTCAAGTCTTGGCTTGTCAGAGAGGAAAATGGAGTGAGTCAAGAGAGAAAATGATGGATAGTAAAGCCCCTCTTTGTCCTTGCCAAACTGCTCTGCCCAGGTGGGGACAAACTGCCTTTTATCACTTTGTTGTGGCCCAGAAAGCAAGCAGGTAGTCATCAAGAGTCCTCTCAAAGTACAGAGGTGTCTGGTGAACTCTAGTAAATTCTTTTTTTTTAATTACAAGACTCAAGAAAGGCATTTCAAGTTTTTAAACATAGAAGCATTCTCATCAGAAGCCAACTGCATAGTAAGCAGTTAAAAAGAAAATGAGTATGGCCAAATGGAAAGAACCTTTGGATTTGAGATGTACAAAACTTTCAAATACTTACTTTAACATTTATCTGACTTGAGATCTCATTTTCTTCCTTCCTGGAAGAAAATGAAAAAAAAAATTTAAAAAGTTATATCGTGTGTGGTAAGCAAATGTTATGTTACACATTTCAGTTCTTAATTATACTTTTTTTGGGATAAAAGTCTCATGAAACTGGAGATTGAAGAAAATGCTACTAAAATGATATAGAAAACTTAACTACAGAATAAAAAATACTAGAAGAAGAAATGATTTATACACATAGTTTATAAAATAAGGTGACAATGATCAACTTGTTCTTTTTTTTCAAGACTATTTTTTTGGAACAGATTTAGGTTTACAACAAGAGGGAAGTTGCAATTTCCCATATACCCCCTCCCCTCCACATGCATAGCCTGCCCCATTGTCAGTACCACCCACCAGAGCGGTACACTTTTAGCAGGACGAACCTGCATTGACACGCCATGGTGACCTAAGCCCATAGTTTACCTTACAGTTCGATCTGAGTGTTCTGTATTCTGTGGGCGTGGGAAAATGTGTAATGACCTGTATCTATCATTATAATATCCTAAGAGAATTTTCATTGCCCTAAAACTTCTCTGCCCCTTCTTCCCTCCCCCACCAACTCCAAGCAACCTCGGATGTCTTTACCGCCTTTGTAATTTTTCAGTTTCCCTTGTATTATATAGTTGAAATCATACAGTACATAGTTTTTTCAGATTGGCTTCTATAACTTAGTAATATGCATTGAAGTTCCTTTTCATGACTTGATAACTCATTTCAGTCAAAATTCTAGTGCACAAGTATTAACCACATAATATTTATTATGAAAGTCATTTTATTAAAAATTATTTCAGCCTATTAATTTATAGATTATACTAACATAACTGTACACTCATTTAAACTTAAGAAAATTATATTTAAGACAGGTTCTCAAACACTTCATTGAGGCAGTGAAAATTCAGTTCCTATTTCACTCAGATGAAGCCTCAGGCTGAACTAATGAGGGGTTAACAAAGAAACATAAAAGTAGGAACTTTGTACAGAATATAGTTAGGGAGAATAGATACCAGTAAATCGTAGGAAAGAGATAGCTTACTGATTTTTATCTTCTGTGTGATACCTTTTACCAGCAATGCCTACCTTCAGCTAATTTTTGTGATCTTCACAAAAAAACAATGTTCTGCTGACTGCAGGTAACCCATTGACTACCTTAAGATTTATAGTAAAATTAATGAAACTACCTGGTTTAGGACAAGTCAAAGGGGGTCTAGTCTCCAACAGCAGGTCAATGAGAGAATCATAGAATATTAAAGACAGAAGGACCTTTACATGAATCTCATTATCTTACACATAAGAAAAGAAAATCATGATGAGAAAGCAGTGACAGTGCTACAATTAAAACTTCCATCTTCTGGTCCCTGGACTCTTCCCTTGAAAAAGGAATACAGAATATTTAATATTTAACCCAAGCTTCACTTTTTACTTTTTATGATTCTTCTTTATAAAACATTAATTACAAATGTTCTACTCAGTTTTAATTTACTTGCACTTTCACTTTGCAATCCTTCTTTCCTGAGGTACTTAACTTGTCAACTCTGACTCTTGAGATACATGTAATAGGAGACCTGTACTATGGTTAATATATTTAAGATTTCTTAAATGCATTTTGTATTTGCATAAACCATGCCAGAATCTTCAACTGCCAGTTCTTTCCCTTGGATTGAAGATGTGAATTAGCCAGGATTATTTAGAAAAAGGTACACTATCTCCTTCTTTCAGCATCATCTTTACTCTTCTATTGTCTCTATATTGTGAAGATATTCAAAGTTCCTTGAAGGCAATATGGGTTTTATATTTTTGTGAATCCTGGAGAGTACCTAACAAATTAGGTGAAAAGTAGGTCAGAATTAGTGAAAATCTAATGAAAATTAATTATTTGAACGACTGACTCATGACCTTAAATGTATATGCACAACTTACCTTTTTTCCCTTATTCTAACAAGCTTAAGCATTGATATTTCATCTACACTCGTTAAGGCATGGATTCTGTAACACAATGGTTCTTATAAAACGCACACACATGTGGATACATACACATGAATTTTAAACTTTGAACAACAGATAAATAAGCAAACAAATAAAAAGTACAGGTGATTGTTTTACTATTTCCAAGGATAACAATAGATAGAAATAACAAAAAAATCATATAGCTCTACATCCTTTTATGTAAAACATGGTAAGAAATTTCCCAACTACAATATATCATTTAGAAGAAAATATACCTTTCGAAAACCCAGATGTAAGTGGTGTGCCTGAGATTTCTTAGAAATCTAAGATGACTTCCATACCTTTTCCAAAGCATTCTACAGTATTTGTTTTTGTTTTTGAGGGTTTTTATGGGTTTTTTTTGTTGTGTTGTTTTTTTTTTTTTGCTTTTTCATAGCTATTTCTGAGATGGTGCAGCTGCAACTATGAGCATAACAATAGTTTAGCTTCCTGGCATCTATTTCCTGATTTAGAATCAACAGGGAAATAATTGTCAAGACTTGAAATAGAATGCATACAATTGTACATTTAAAAATTGATATGAACCTATTTAATTCTAACACTGAGAGAGGGTTATAGAAAAAAAATGATACTTCAACAATTTCTCTTTGGGAATATTTAAATTTAAAGATTTTATGGTCTGACTTATGTGGAATAATTATATTATCTTTCATTATAATGACACAATGAAATATATACATGATGTATTATAGAATTGTACACTTGAAACCTATACAATTTTATTAACTAATGTCACCCCAATAAATTTCATGATAAAATTAAAAAATGATTTTATGGTCTGACTTTAATTCATGTGGAATACTTATATTATTTTATCTTTCATAATAATGACTTCAATATAAGATAACAGTTTAAAAGATTTCTCTGTGACAAACATGCTTATTAACTATTATGAAGGGTCTATACAAACAAGTTATAAAACTGAAAATAAATGCATTTTTCTAAGAAATGCTAATGATTTTGTTATTTGAAAATCATATAGTTGATTGTTATTAGATATTTGAATATGTGATTAAACACAAGAAAATACTTAAAATAAAAATTTTACTTTGAACAATTTGCTGCGAATAAGCTTGTGAGATTTGAGCGAGTGATATAGGGTCAAGCTACATAATGCCAAACAGAATTCTGGAAAGGAAAAAATATAATAAAAGTAGATTACTTCAAACTCTTTAAAACGTGGACCACTTTGATTTCAACGTGTACTCAAACTAATACACACCAACTTACAAGATTACTTTTTTGCAATTCTAAGTCAAATGTAAGTATTGCCCAAGTTTTATGTTTGTAAGTAAACTAGTAATTAATATGTGAGGTCAGACAATTAGTTTTGGGAACTCATCCTAAAAAAAGTGTTATATACTTTATTGTTGAATATCACTATGGTCACCTTCAAAGTACCCGCCTTTGGAAGCTATGCACCAACGTCAGAGTCTAATCCATGTTTCAAAGCAATCTTGGAACTCTTTTTCTGGAATGGCCATCAGAGCTGTCATTGTGCCCAAAATCTCACAATTAAGATCACGAACTTGCCACTGTATGCTTATGTGGGCAGCACTGTGGAAACAATTAGGTAAGGTATCGTAACTTTGGCATAACTATGACACCTTACAGAGATGTTTGACAGTGCTGCCCACATAAGCAGGTGACTATAGTGATATTCAGCAATGAGGTAGGTAACACTTTTTCTTGGTTGAGTTAATGAAATTAATTTTATGACCTCATATATTAAATGTTTACTGTACTAGACACTGTGCTTGGTTATTTACATTATCTCATTTAGTGTTCACATTTTCTCCATATTATTGCTTTTTATATTTTAGAAATGACAAATAGAAAGCATTAAAAGGTTAATACAATTATGTTAATATGTGATAGAACCAGGCAGAATTCTAACCATATTTTTCCTTGTTTTCACAAAAATATCCTGAAGTCAATAGGCTTAAGTGGAAGTGGAATCTATATTGCCAAAATATGCTTTCATAATAAAGCCCCTTTTAAAGTATTTTTTCACACTTTAAATATACTATAGATTTGCAATAAATGATTTACTCTAGCAAGCAAAGTGCTTTTCAGAAGCTTTCTTATTTCTCTCTATTTTGTGTTATTGGTATTTGTTTTATTTTCCCTTATTTTGAACAGCACTTTGGGTGCATGCTGTCTCTTATTTCTTGATGTTTAGACTTGCTTAAAAACCTGACCATCTTTGTATTAAGTTAAATGCTTAAACAATACAAAGAAAATTTTACACTGATCTCCAGAACTACTTTTCCAATGTTTTTGAAGCAATAATGTTGATGTAAAAGTCCCTTTGGCATAAATTTAATCCAGTTATCTCCAACTCTGAGGGGGAACCCAAAACACCTGGAATTTATTTATAATAATTGTGTTTTTATTCTTATACGTTTAAACTTCAGTAACTTTCAAAGTACTTGCCATTTGATGCGATACATGTATTGAGACACTTTCTCCACTGCTCAAAACAGGTTTTGAACTTGTCAGTTTTTGTGCCTTTGAGTGCTTCTGCCATTCTTTGTTTCACCTCTTCCACATTGGCAAAATATTTCCCTTTGAGGTAGGCTGACCAGACGTCCCATTTTAAACAGGACAGAAAACAACGGTACTGTCCCATTTCAACCGTACATATGGTCAGCCGAGTCTCATTGGACTAAATTCAAGGTGTCAGCAGGCTGACCATTTGTACCATTTGAAATGGGACAGTACTGTTGTTTTCTGTCCCACTAAAAATGGTACGTCTGGTCAGCTGCTTGGAGGACTTTTTTCATCTGCTGAAACCAAAAAGCAGTTGCTCAGGGTGAGATCAGGTGAATAGAGAGGATGTAGCATAGGGGTCATGCTGTTTTGGGTTATAAACTGTTAAACACTCAGTGAGATGGGGGCAAGTGTGTTTGTTGTCATGCCGCTTATTATCTGTGTAAATCACCCATCATAAGATGGGCCAGGGCATTGAAAGAGTCTCCAAAAAAAACATTCACTGAAGCCAAATGCAGCCTCTTATAACACCAGCTGGTACAATGATGCAGATGGGTTCCTAGAACATTCACCTAGAGGGCAAGCCTATACTACAAGGGGCCTGCCCTCCTGAATATAATTTTGATTTGGGGGGGTGGGGTTCTCCCTCATACATCTAAATAGATAGTAGCATGAAGAAATCTATTATATGTATGAACCACTATTTCAAATAAATTATTCTCAGTTTTTATCTCATCAACTTAATATCCTATTGAAATGTAAATATACTACAATATTTTCTATGCTTCCACGAATAAAGCTAGTTTTACAGTTCTTCCAGAGAATTCTGGAAGTAAATGAGTTGGCTGCTATACTCATGGAGTATTTATTGGCAGATTAATAGCGTTTACTTGTTTAATGATTTATTCAAATATGTGTTAAATTAAAATTATACTAGTCATTGAGATAAATGTTAGTGGAACAGGGCTAGCCTTCAAGACGCCCCATTAACTGTGGGGCAGTGGGGATGGAGCACAGACTCACAGTAGACTGTGAACAATGTCATAGACAGAAACCTAGTATGACTGAAGACCAGGGAAGGCGTTTGGGTGAAGATGACGATAATGCTGACTGTGTCATATAATTCATTAGAAACTCATCAGTAAAAGGTGAGATGGACATTGGTGGAAGTGGAAAGCAGAAAACAGCATGAAAAACATACTGGAGAGGTGTATCATTTAGAGAGGGGCAGGAAGACTACGTAGGTAGGCACCGTCCTTGTATATCATGCTAAAATAGGGGTTTTATCTCAAGACTACAGGGAGTTATTAAAGGAGCTATATAATGTGACTAATGTGAAAATGCCAGCTTTAGAAAGACCAGCAAGTCAGGAGAGTGTAGAATAAACTGAAGGAAAATTAAAGAGGAGTAAGAAAATTAAAGAGGAGGTCTGGAAGTAAGACACACTTTGTGGGAGAGGAGAAGGGTGAGGCGTGTTAGTATGAAGAAATGGCTAGAGTTGCTGAACATTTGGGTGTGAGGAGTGCAGGGAATTAAGTATCTGAGTTGACATCTGGGTTTTGAATTCTGATAGCTGGATGGAGGAGTAAAGGTAGAGAGCATGTTTGAAGGATTTGGGCAGTGATTTAAAACACGGACTAATTCCTTGTATAATGACCAGAGACCTTTCAAAGAAAGATTGAAGGGATAATATACGATAGATATTGGAGAAAGAAGTGACTACTTCAAAAAGGAACTTTATTTTTAAAATTTTACAGCTAAGTTGAAATGGTAAGGAATTTTTGTTTATTTGTTTTTGTTTGGATTGATATACTCGATATAGAAAAAGATAATCATAAAGTTAAGGTTACAGTATGTGTTGTAATTATGAATTACTTGACCAAAAGTTGATACTATGACTGTGAAATATTTAGGAAACATGAAACTGACTACAAATTAGATATTATGCAGTTTTTATATACTTTAAAGTTGCATCATATGGTAGATAATAAAGTACTAACTCCATGCTTGCTATTGGAATAAAAATGTGTCCCTAAAGAAATTTCAGTAGCATATTGAAAATAATTCAGTGTAAAAAATGAGTAAGTAACGTGATTTTCAGATCTAATATTAATTAGATTCAGTAACTCTTGACTCTATCTTGGCAACAAAGTTGTCTTAATAAATCTTCAAATACTACTCATATCACAAGAGTTTTTCTGCCATTACATTTTAGGTCCAATTTGAGGGCGATATGCTTATCTCATAAAACTCTGACACTATGTTTATAGTAAGCTTTTAACTACCTTGTGGTCCATCCCTAGGAATCCATGCATTCATATATCTCAGTGAGATCTGTTTGTTACAATGTTGATCTCAGTCCAAATCCATCACCCCTCTTTCAGCACATCATTAAAATGATCTTCATATGGAAAGGACAGCACATTGTAATAATTCTTTCTTTATTGGACTCGTAATAGAAATGTTATCACTTTCTTCTTTAAAAAATGAATGAAAAAATATGTATATAGCCTCAAAAATAAACCAGAAGAACTTACTGAACTATTCCTCTGAAAATATTTTAGCAAAGTTGACTTGAAATTCTTGATGAATGCCTCCGCTCTCTACAGTAGCACCAACTTTTAAGACAAATAAGGAGTTAAAAAGCCAAGTAAAAGTTACTGAGAAAGGGATCTTAAAAAGCACATTACTCTTTGAAAATCAACTTTGCACAATCTCTTGCAAACTAATGTTTATGTAAAGTAAAAACACTGCGGAGTCAGCATTCATCAAATTACTCTATAATTAATGTTACCAGCCTTACCCAGAATGTAACCTGCTAACCTTTCTTTTAAGATTTGTATTATTCTTTCTGCAGCTATTCAGATTCCAACTTTTTGTTTTATATTTTATTTTATAACATAATCCCTGATACTTAAATTATCAATAATTTTTAGAAGTTTAAGAGCTTTCTTCTCAAACAGGTATTTTCAGTAGATATGTGGGTATTGTTAATTGGAGACTGAGTATTTGGTTCTCCAAACACCATTTTATGCAAGTGTTCATGGACACTTTAAGATGAGAGAAACAGTGATATATACATGTTTTTGTGTGGAAGGATGCTCTTCTTCAAATATTATTGTGCCCTAATTTAAGATACTTTAAAAATCAAAATTGGCCTTTGATCTAACTGGATTATTTATATTCTAGATAGTTTGGTGTGATTGGATTATAATAATTGACTATATTTTGAAATAGAACTACTTAGTTCACAGTGATTGAAAATGTTTAAGTGCATTGTATAAACATTTTAAAATTCATTATTTAAATGTATTCTAATGGCAGCTGAAAATGTTAATAGATATTTTAAAAACAAGTACATGTTCAAGTCTTGCAGTGGTAAAAGCATTTGTATATTCTCCCAGGAAGATAATAGTTCTCATTGATACATGTCACTATTGTGGTTGCTATTTTTTTAATTCTAAGAAAAAGAGAGAGGGAAACAAACAGAAAAATTGTAGTTTTGAACATACAAAACTGAAATAGAGGCAAAGATTCTAGGAAGGAAAGCAATTTTATTAGACATTGCCATGAGAAGCTAAATGACAAGAATGAAGAACTAAGTGCTTTTGCTCACTGCACAGGGTTTAGAGCCTGTGCTGGGTTTGGTCTCTTAATTCAAACTAGTACGAAGGTGAGTAACTAGACTTACACACAAAAATGCAAGGAAACAACCCAGACTATCTTGGCAAGATTAAAACGATATATTTGTTCAACAGAAAATTATGATATATTTGCATTCATATTTTCAAAACATGTTCTGCTATGAATTATGATCCAGTAAAAAACAAACAAACTTATATTTTGGATGATTACCTGACATGATATTATGAAGAAACCATAGAGAAAAAGATCTGTTAAAAAAAACACCTTTTATTGTATTAGAAAATTGAACACATCCCTGGTGGTGTAGTGGCTAGGCTTTGGCGCTCTCAACGCAATGGCCTGGGTTCGATTCCTAGCCAGGGAATTATCCCCTCCACCCCGCGCCAACAAAAAAAAAAAAAAAAAAAAAAAAAAAAAAAAAAAAAAAAAAAAAAAAAAAAAAAAGAAAGAAAGAAAGCAAGCAAGAAAGAAAATTGAACACAAATGTAACATTAGACATCCAATAAATAAGCACCAAATTTTTCCTATAAATTTATCTCTCATTCATTCTTGCTTTTCTCTTTTTTATTGAAATTATTTTAAAATTTGTATTTTATCTTATCTCACCTCCCATATTCTCTTCTGAACTGAATGAGAAGAAAAGAAATATTAAATAGAACCTTTTAAAAATTACTGTCAATCATCTCAATGATTTTATACACTATAAAACAAAAATGAACTCCACTTTATTTTGTAATGTAGTAACTTAATGCAAATAGACATGACTCAGCAGAATAAAAACCAAGAAACCAAATGCATTTGTAGTTTCCTGAGTAATACTTATAATTAAGATTAAAATGCATTGTGATTTTGTTTGTGTAGTTTTTATGTATTTTGTTTGTGTAATTTTCATATAATACAAAAATATATAAATAATGCTGGTTGGGGTAACAAAGTTTAAAACAGTATTAATAATATCTAGGATATAAGGTTAAGAGCAACAGCTACAGCAGACATCATTAGATTTTACATTCACAATGCTTGCTAAACCATACAAATGTCGACTTCCTGCTTCACACCCACTAACTGCAAAAGGAGCACCTCAAATGTATTTGCTAACATATTTTCTAGGGCAAGTGTCGGTTATTATAGGTAGACTCTTTGCATTTCTCCTTATTTTGATTGGTGCAATTGAAATTTACAGATTATTCAAGATGAGTAGTACTTTGTGGTTTTTGTTTAATATCACCAAGTGGGTCAGACTTGGATTCATGTCATGTTTTTTTTAATTAATTAATTAATTAATTAATTTAGTTCAAATAGCAAATACCACTGTACTGCCACCTCTTCTTTTTCATTTTACTCACTCCACAAAAAATTCAATCCCGGTCCTCAGCTCCCCAAATTCTCCCCCTGAGTGTCATCGCTATCGTGTACCCTATAAGGGTTCTCAAACCTACATTCACCTCCCCAGCTTGAATTATGGGTATTCCCTGGGAACTGACACACCCTTTCTCTAAATCTACATTTTGTTATTCTTGTGGACCAAACAAAGAATGCTGAACTTATAATGAGTTGCTTTGACTCTAGTCTTGGCTCTGCATGAGCCTTGAAACCTTATGCACACCACAGTATAACACCCATCATCTTTCAGGCCCTTTAACTTCAGCTGTCCAATTTATTCATCTTATTCTGGAAATAGCATAAGAACAATTCTCTCACAAGAGCATTTCCAGGAAATTGACCTGCCCCTTCCCATTTTTTAATATTCTGAGATTGGCTCACACATAGTTTGGTGTCCTTGCACTGGTCCTTGTCAACAGACTCTATATCCTGACTTATTTATATTTGCTTTTGGTCTCCCATTTGGTAATTTTTTGGAAGCCGTTTTAAAATTTTGAGATTTGGGATTCCTTTTTTGCTTTTGATTCAGCTTGATTTTTATTTTGGTGCCCTCTGCTATCTATAATAACTTCCCTCTTGAATATATAAACTCATGGAATCTCCAACTAACCACTTAATTCTAATTTTTTTGTCCTTCCTTGAGGTTTGAATTTTATTATATGTAATGTTTAAAGTAGAAAAATCTATCTAACCCTGAATTTGCATGCTGTTTTTGTTGTTCTTTATACACAGTGAAAACTATTTCTACTGGCATTTGGCATGGTGCTCTGTGGTATCTTCTTGATGCAATAAAACTAGATGTTGAATGGGCACACAATTTAAGATAATGAGAAAAGTAGGACACAATGTTCATTTGCAAGAACATGATACAGTATAAAAACGGAGGGGAAATCACAGGAATACTTGTTGCTACACAGCAGAGAAAATATATTCATGAAATAAATCTGTGGATTCTAAACATAATTATTAATTGGGAAAATGCAAATTTAAAGCATAATGGATACCATTTTATATCCCCTATCAAGGAACCTGATAATATCAAATATGGAGAATATATAGATTAAAGAAACTTTTAATACACTCTGTAGAGAATATAAATTGATATACTCCGTTTAGGAAAATAGTTGCAGTTACCTTAATATTACATATCCCTAAATCAAGCACTTTTATTACCAATTATGTGCTTTAAAGAAATTTTTCCACATATGGTCCAGGGAATATATAAGACAGTATTTACAGTAGCATTTTTTTTGTGATAGCAAAAGTCTGGAAACAACCAAAATAAATATTGACAAAGAGTGGACAGAAAAATGGTGATATAAATGAACTATGGGTAAGCTGCAGCTACTCACAAC